>JAVCKT010032453.1:0-17757 GCA_032273925.1 Rhynchotus rufescens | reverse complement strand
CTAGAAAAAAAAAAATTAAAAGTGCCTTAAACCTTGTCTCTTATAGCAGAAACGTTTTAAAAATATATGTAGTATCTTTCTCTGAGAGTGCTTTCTGGAAGCAAATCAGTTATATTTAAAAATTCTTTGAAAAACAGTAGTGCTATGCTCAAATTGCATTCTTTATCCTTTTTAGCGTTTTATAGTATTTTAATATATTGATTTTAATTCAAAAATATTTAAAGATTTTTTGGTTTTTTTTTTTTGAATAGCTTCTAACTGCACCTCATAGAGGCACAGTATAAGGAAACTGTAGAACAGATGAAGGAACTTGTTATGTTACGGGAGGGGAGAAAAGTCACTCTCTTGGGGCGTTTCATATATATATAATGTATATAAATTAGCATATTATATATATAATAGCAAAGGTATTACACAAATTCTGTTTCTCTTAACGGAGTAAAGTGTGTTAAAGGTGATGCTTGCAAGAAAGTAGGTTTCAGTGAAATTAGAAGTACCTCAATATTGTATTACATTCAATGCGTACAGAAATAAATATAAAAACATTTTGATATTATAAATAAATGTCAAACTAGTAAAGCAGCCGAAAAAATGCAAGTCCTTCATATCAGTCAAACTTTTTTTTGATGTTTGGCATGAGATTTCTTAAATACTTAGAAATGTATACATTTCTTTATTACAGCCATTAGTATTATAATCCACAGGTCAGATAATAACTTGAACTTTTAATTTAATTATAACTTTAGTTAGAACACTTTACTAAAGTGTTCTAACCTTTAATATAAAAGTTATAGTAGATTTTTTTTAACTTGTAAATGATTATTTAAGAAGTTGTTTTTCTTTGCATGTGGTATGGCATCTTGTCAGTATTTTTTTTTTTTAAATCATAAAGTTGTTCCTGTTTTTAGAGTCACATTTTTCTTTCCTTAGATTAGAGCAATGTCTTATCCATATAAAAAAAACTTTGAGTGTGATACCCTTTAAAATGGAACAGGGATGCAAAATCATCACAAGCATCAGAATTCCCTCTTTAGGTAAATGCATGTACAATCTTTCAATTTTTTTCAATTTTTTTTCCCAAATCTAGTTGGCATTTTTTGGTGACGAGTTTGAGAGACTTGAAACGTACCTGTTTTTCTGAAAAATAGTTTTGTATTAGAAACCTTTTTGTTTTTATCCAAACTGATTCTCTCTTTTATTATTATTATTTATTATTATTATTTATTATTTATTCTCCCCTCAGGAGAATGTAAAATAAAAATACCTGGGAAATATCTGCGCTTTCCTATAAGATCTGTAGGACGAGCCGTAATCTGAACACAGCCAGAGGCTGCACTGGCAGGCAGGGCACGAGCCCGCTGCTCCGGTGCCCGGGAGCCGCACGGAGCAGCATGTGGCTCTGGGCACTGGTGTTTCCCGCGGTTTGGGCGGGAGCAGGACGGGGACGGGGATGCGCGTGCGGCATCCCGGCTCCCCGAGGCGCTGGGACCGTTCCCGGGGGCGCCGCGCGGATCCAGCGGCAGCGGCCGCCTCCGCCTCCGAGACTTTGCTGAGGATTAAAGGGCTTTGACGAGGATTGGGCGCTGCCCTCGCTCTGAGCGTTGGAGAACTCGGTCTCGGCTTAAGCGGGTTGAGTTCACAGGGCGAGCTGAAAGACGAGCCGTAAGGCTCCGGCTTCAGCAGCGTGCGTGGAAGTGCAGCAGGCACCGGGGCTCAGCAAGGGTGGCACTCACGAGCAAAGCGAATGCCCCGGAGGGCTCTGAATGTGCTGGCCTCGTTTTGAGATGATATCGAGCAATTTGATAACAATTTGCCAGCGTGGTTTTGGCTGCTGGTGAAGTTCTGCAATGTTGCGCATCCTTTTTGGCTTACGTATTGATTAAAAATAGACTGTATCGTGCTTGCTCATGTGAATGAACTGGGATACTCCCTGGGTGCAGTTTAGAAGATCAGTATTATAATTTAAACCGTAGAAAACACAGGTGCAGGGAACATAAATAAGGTTGCATATGCTTTAGTCATTCCATATCATGAACTGTTTAATTATCCTTCTCCTCTGCTTGTAATTGAATATAGCAAAACCAGGCTTGGGGTTATGAACAGAGATGGGTGATATTTCTTAGGGGATTCCTCAGTGAGATCCATGTATCATCTGACACACTTGACCAAAAGTGGATTTCTTACTTCGGGGCCTGTCAAGAGCAGTGGACTTTGTTGCTGCTTGATGACAGATGAGGGTAGCGTGCTGCACACGGGAGCTGTCTTGGTGCAAAGATGGAGAAACGATGGAGAAATGAAGAGGGTTAGGGAGACTTGCTGCCTTTAAGCACTGACTTGGGTCATCAATGGCAATAGTCGACCCTGAGGAATGGTCCCTTGTCTGGATACCTCAGTGGAAACACAGACAGACTTCACATTCAGGGTGCAGTTTTGAGTGTAGGCCGTGCTGGTGGTACCTGGGTTGGGCATTTTTGGTGGCTTCTTCATGGCAAACTGATAGGTCTGATTTGGAGCCCTGGTAATGAAGTATGCGTATGACAAAGTGAATGTTGTAATTAGCATCCCAGTTACGGGTCTCAGCAAAGACCAAATTAGCCAAACCTCTGGAAAGGTTCTGTTCTCAGCTGTGGTTGTCGCTTGAATTAACTGCTCATGTCACTGCTGTTGGGTGCCTTGGCAGGATCCAGGCATCTGGGCTTGCTTGATGTATTGAGGGTCTCCGGATTTCATCCTTTCGGGACAACTAGGATTTACATGCTGGTATCCTGCTGTTCATGAGCTCTTCAGAAGGCCATATTTCACTCTGAAGTTGCCTCTTGCAGCCCTATTGGATGTTTCTCCATAATTTCCATGGAGAGTGTCCTAAAAAAGGAATATGAAAGAAGTACAAGGGATGAAACCCCTATTGAAATAGCTGGAGTTTTGAAGTTCAATGTCAGAAATACGTTAATGCGCTTATTGCTAATTAAGGTGACACTTTAGAAATAATAATAATAATAGTGAGAAGTAAAATTGGCCTGTCATCTCAGAGAAGAGGACCATCACCTCTGCTGGAAGCTCCTGGGGTGAGAGCAGCCCAGAGGTTTTTAATGGGCTTTATTTGAGAGGGGTTGGAGCTCGGTTTGCCCAGGTCAGCGCTAGGCTGGAGAGAGCTAAGCCACTGCTGGGCCACCGCCTTGCTGAGAGAAGTGCTGGGACATCTGTCTTTAATGACGTCTTCAATGTCTTTAGCCGTCACTTCGGGGTCCTTGAAGTAGCAGTGAGGCTACTTGATTTCTTCCAGAAATTTCAAGATTACAAGAGTAATTTTAGAGGTGATTATAGCGGGCTGGACCTTTTATGCAAGTCATTTATCAGTAATTATTTAAATATTGTCATTTTGTGTATTTTAGATATAATATATTTGGCGTTTTGCTCATGAGCATTTTCTGTCCAATCACAAGCCAAGTCTTGTGATTAGGGTAGGGCATAGCAAGGATTTGGGTCCCTGTGGATCAATACATGTAAGTAAGGGTGTCTTTCCACGGTGCTTTATGTCACATCAGTTGCAAGTCTGAGAGGAGTAGGGCGTCCTGGCTCCTCAGTGCCCTGGACGTGTCAGCTCCCTGCCGCGGGCAGATGGAAACCTCGCAGTAAATACGCCCAGTTATGGTTTAAGTGAAAAAGCTGTGGGAAAGGAAATACATTAATCCGTTGCGGCTGTTTTTTCTTTCAAGTAAGCCTCTGGAATAAATTGCAAGTTTTCCCTGGACTTATCCTTTATATTTCTAGATTCCTTTCCAGGGGGAGGGAAGGGAGGAGAAGTTGAACTGAACCATAAAAATATTAAAATACAGAAGCAACTGAAAATTAAATTAGGTTGTGCGTGTGGAAAGAAAGCCTGTCCCATATGGTCTGTCTTGTAAACCCACTCCAGGAGGAATTGGTCTAATAAGATCTGTAAGTTCTGCTCTGTGCAGGGAAGTGAGTCCTTGTTTAGGTGGTGCTGTGGGCACTGTGTTTGGGAAGTACTTCAAAGCCAGCAAAATAAATCCCTGGACCTGGGAAGAGCTCAACTGAGTGAGCAGTTGAATTAGGGCTTGTTTAAAAGTAAACTAAATGCTTTGCTTTTAACTCTTCCAGCTTTGGATATTTTCCAGGTATTCACGTCTCATCCAGAAATTTTTCTCTTTCCAGAAATTTCATGTCTGATCCTCTTGGGATTATTGCAGCATTACGAATGTTCAGTATATACTTAATCTGACCGGAAAGGAAAGAATATTGGGTATTTTACAAAACTCTATCCAAAGCTGTTACTATAACTTTGCAATGTAGATCAAAACAAGTAGGTACGCATATAAATCCCTTTCTTACTGAGATGTTCTTGTCTCAACATGTCTGTCACATTGAATCTCATATCATTTTGCCAGTTATGATTTTATATTCAGATATTCCCCCACCTCCCAAAAAAACACATTTTCTTATATAATAAAGATATGGAGAGAAATCATGTATAGTTTGGTTTCCCCTGCTTCCTGAGTCTTAAATCACCTTTAAGATTCATGACATTGTTCCTTAACTGGTCAAGCGCTGGTGCTCGCCCAGGGGCAGCAGTGTAGGATGTTCCGCTCGGAGCATCTCTGCAGCTGTACGGGCAGGGGTTTAGTCTTCTGCTCTTCCCAAATCCCGCAGCTGCCGCCGTGACACTTGGAGCTCACTTGCTGCTTTGATGTTGGCTTTGTAGATGTCACTGCAGGGGCTAGTGACAAGCGTCTGGGAGCTGAGGACACGGGGTAGCAGGAGCCTAAGCTTTCTCTGGAAATGTTCTGTTAAAATTGAATAAAATCCAGGCTTGGAGATGGAATAAAAGCTGCAGAGCCTGCACGTGAAGCTGAGCTCAGGGGTGGGCTCAGATCCAAGCCTAACATGTTTGCAAGCCGTGCCAATTGGTTTTGGTCCTTGCTGGGATAGATGAAGCCATGGCAGAGCTCTGTGTTGTTGCATCTACACCTCTCATGCTCAAGCCAGTTTATTTTAAGCTAGCCTGAAATATCCCTGTGCTGCACCATAGTGGGTAATGTATGCAAAGTCATGTATTTCAGTGGTATCAATTGCAGAATAAATGCTCTATCCAATGGAAACCTGATAGAAAGAAAAAAAAAATCAATAGAAGTATAGAAATAAATAACGTAAATCTCTAGTGAAGTTATTGCCAGCTCTTAAATACTGGTCTTTTTTCAGACACTGAAAATATGCTAGGAAAGTAGCGTTATTTTAGCTGAATTAAACATCGCTTGCGTGGGTTCAGCGGTTGTGTTAATAATCTCATATGCTCCAAAGAGCCTGTTGATCTTCTTACAAGGGTTGGATGTGAACAAAGTCAGGGTCGAAGCTGCTGTGAAATATGTATCACACCGCCAAGTCATGCACGGTGAAATCAGTAAACCCACACGTCACTCGGGCGTTTGTCCGGCCGGCGTCTGCTCGTGGGTTCGGTGTTATTTTTATCGAGGCTGTTGAGCTCTGCTTATATGGGCATAATCAGTTTTGCTCACTTTCTGCTGAGTCTCCACCACTGAAAACATATTGAATAACTGCAAATGTTGCCTTAATAAGCTGCCACTGGGAAAGCTGTGCTGGTTAGTGTCAATGAAGCATCCCATGTGCGGAATAGCTTCAAGGCCAACTCTTGAATATCCTTAGAGACCAACGCCTTTCGGAGGTGAATGGTGTGCAGGCTCTAACGTGGATGGGTCACCTAATTCCCTTGTGAAGGAGAAACTGTAGCTCCGTAAACAGAAGGAACTGCAGATGTTTTCCTTGTTCAGATCTGCTCCTGGGATAATGCCGTGCTGTACACCATGTGTGCGCCGTGTAGATCCCGCCAGCCTCAGAGGGGCTGCCACATTCCCGAGCTCTGGAAAGATGGATGGCCATCACAGCCTTCCTTCTTCATGCTGCTTTGCATGAGCTTTACTCATGCCAGATACATAAGTACGTTAGGAATGAAGCGTTTACAGACCAATTTTTCTTCCTGCTGATTTTCTAGTGCATACTTCTGTTTTTTTTTTTTTTTTTTTTTTTTTTTTTTTTTTGTGATGAACTGTTGTTAGATTAAAAAGTGCAGTTTCTGGTTAGCAACCGAGGGACTACAGTCTCAAGTCTCACAAACATTTTTGCAACTTTTTGCTCCTGCACTTTTTGGAGGTCCCCAGGTCTCTTGCCTTTAGTACAAAATATTGAAAGATATCCCAAGTTCACTGTTGTGTTGTTTTGTTTTCACGTGGTCAAGTGTATTGTGACATGTACTCCACAAAAGTACAGGTCAGTTTGTTGTTTTGTTGCTTGATTTCTCCACCCTACCAGACAAGGAGAGAAGTCTCTATGACCTCAAGAAAACAGGCTGTTGTGTCCCTCAAAGAATAGCCTCACATCTCAGTGGGGCAGTAGGCTTCATTTCTGGCCTTCGTCAGAGGACTTGACGAGTGGCGTACCTGGTGGGAATGTCTGTTGGTTACATTGAATGAGGAGGAAAAACAATGCTATGGTCCTAAGGCTAATTCTACATAGAGCGCAAGAAGAGAACGAATTCATCAACTGAATGGGGAAAAAAAAGTCCTCAAATTCTGTTGAATTTTGGGGGAAAAAAAGATTCTGATTAATTACTTCTAAATATTTTTCAAGGACCTTTGGTTGCTTCAGGGGAAAGGAGCAGAGCAATCTTAGAGCAGCTGTCTTTTTGATAAATGTCCCTACATAGAGTAACAGAGGCTGTGACATTCCTGTTACCCCCTCTTGATAATCTGAAAATCTTCTGTGCTGGATTGTCTTGCTCCAGGGCAGTAACGTTGGAATGTCAGATAAATTCTGCTTCATTCCCTAGTGGATACGTTAGCCAGCAAGTTATACAACAAGCCCATGTGGGTTGACAGTGGTACGTCAAGATTTAATCAGATGCCTTCCTAAGGAATCAGGAAATTAGGAACATATTCTTGACATTGCAAGAAAAATATGAGATATCATCAAAAAAGATAATGAGAAAAATGGGGTTGACTCATGACAGGATTGTGTTGTTTAAGAAGGAAATCTTAGACTAACTTCAAGGACTATTACTTTGATCAGAGAGAGTGTTGGTAAACGTATTGTTTAATCACTGTATATTATCATCAGAGCACTAGCTTAGCATTTGAGTTGAAAAGCTCTTTTTTTTTTTTTTTTTTGAGTTCAGTTTGCTAAGGACTCTAAAATCCAAAGATTTGAATATGTCTGATTTTGGGCCCTTGTTATTTGACAGATTAGCCCTAAAAGCCTGGGGACCTTATGCTGTAAGGTTTTCCAAGATGTGTCTTGTCTCCGCCACAGAGACTCTCCCTAATTTCAGCAGATTTGGTGGGATTTTTTTGTGTGCACGTGTGGGAATCGCGCTCCCATTCTGATCACACGTCAAAGGCAGCAGGAGCTCAGCACATCCGCTGCACAGAGCTGGCTCCCCCTCGTTGGCAGAGCAATCTGAAAGCCTGAAAAAGAGTTTCGGGGAGAGCGTAGGTAGGAATCAGATGCGAGAGATTGATGACCCTACATGTGCACTGATCATACTGCTAAAAGGACATCTAGGCTGTCAGGCATCACGTGAGTTGGATAGTCCAAGAAGACACATACAGTAGCCAACAAACTGCCTTTATAACCGGCTGATTTCAGGTCCTCAGCGTCGTTGTGGGGACTGGCCTGGTTTAGGCTGTTTATAGAGAGCGGAAAGTAGAAAGTAAGTGTCGGCTTGTAAAACTAGCTGCTGATGTGCTGTTGGGAGGCATTGAAAAGAGGGAGAACTGGGATAAAATAAATAAACCTTTGGAGGGAAGACAGAGAGAAATTAGAAGGAAAGTAGTAGGTGTTCAGTCGCAGACAAATATCAATTTCCTCATCAACAAATTAAGGCTCATCTGCTGCTAGCTTTGGGGATGGAAACAGGCCAAGGAAATAGTGGCTTGTAGAATAGTTGTGACCCGTCATCGATACTGCTCTTAAACCTAACGTAACTCCTGGTTGCATTGAGAGGCGTTTGGTGTGCACACCACTTAGCATATTTTCTAGTTGTTACCTCTGTTTTGCCCAGATAAGCTGCACTTGGAGCACAGGGGCATGGGGAGTGGAAGTCAGACAAAGGTTTTGTGTAAGGTGGGCCCATTCAACCTAGCAATGACTGCCTCCAAAAAGGATTGGAAGAGGTGAAAGAGGATTTGATATTGTATTTTTTTTATGTTGCACTATATGAATTTCATGCTTTAGCATTTTCATTGACCTTCTGCAGTTCTGGAAATGACTTCTTCCTTTCCGAATTCTTAGTCTTACTTTGAAGAACTGACGGGTCACTGGTGACAAACATGAAGGATTTGTTCCTCAGTAAGTGAATGTTCCTAAGCATCGTATTGCTTAAATTTTGTGTATCTTCACCAATCTAAAGAAATTAGCAACATGTGCTTTGTGATTTCTTGTGCTATATCTCACCTGTGAAAGGACATGAACGCTTCCATTTCATTTCCCACTTCCATTGGGAAGTCCTGCAGCAATGGTAGCTCGGTTCTCCAGGAGGTTGGAGTGCACTGGGATGTTGTGACTTTTGCTTTTAACTGATGCCATGGAGCTCCTTCCAGCAGTGAATCCTGCGTGGTTAAATTCAGTTATATGTGTTTTGTATAAGTCACATGTGAAACCAGGTTGAACTTTGTGCTCCAGTGGCTCAATAGCCTAAGTTCTATGCCATTTGTTGAATGAAATATTGTTTTTCTAATTTGATTTGAGTATGGATTTTGAGAATATTTAACTTTATCAATAGGGAGCTGAATCTAACATCGAGAAACATAATCTGCTTTTAACTTTTAAAAAGATTTTTTTTTTAACAAAATCAAGGCACGGCTTTGGGGTGCACCTATAACTCCATGGCACAAAAGTATGTGAAAATGATGTGTGATAATTACTGTTGCTCAAGCCCAAGTGACTGCCAAAGAGCAGAGAGAGATTCTTTTCATGCCAGAGGGAAACTGTAAGCCATTAATGTATTAGTTGCTCCAACTTCTAATATGTGTAAATATCATTTCAAGTGGTGTGTGCCTGTATGAATATATGTAATAATTTAAAGCCTCGCGTGTTCCATTCCAAGATGAGATTGTTATACTATGGTGGACTTGGCTCAGAACCCTAAATCCTTCAGAAGATAAAGCTAAGGGCTGAATGGGGCAGCCTGTTTTTTTTTAAGCACTGTCCTGCAGTGGAAAAAAATGCAGCCTGTATTGCACAACCTGAACTAATGGCCTTTGTGCTTGTGGATGTTTAGGATGTGAAACTTGTGCCTTTTTATTATTTATTTATTTTATTTTCCTCTCGTGATCCAAGAAGGAGTTGGCTGCTTGCAAGAGAGGTTGGACCAGGTGGTCTCCAGAGGTCCCTTCGCTTCACACTTGCGCCGTGGCTCTGGGAACGGCGCGGGGCCTCCGGGCAGGCGGCTCCGTTGGGATCCTGGCGCTTGGCTTGAGCCCTTGGCCTCAGGGAGCTCAGGTGGAGGAGCTTGGTGCAGGGAGGCTGCAGTTTGAGACAGCCCCAGGCCAGGCTCGCAGGGCTGCCGGCCTCCCGATGCTAAGCTGAGCCTTGCTGCTGTCAGGGCTTCACGTTCCTGCTGTTGTGGGCGCTAGATTTGATCTCAGCCTTGGTTCTCTCTCCCAGGGCTTGCCAGATTTGCTGCTTGGTGGCAGAGGACCAGAAGCTTAAGCCTGGAGGCTACAAACTCTGATAGTCTGGCAGGACACCCTGTGAGACCTGCCGCTGTCATGCCCACTACTTTTGCACGGAATATTTGGATTGCAAATGAGTCGAGTGTTCAGGTCTCGGACAACACTTCCTGAGGCATCTGTTGATGATGAAAAGATCAGAATAATTCTCATGGAAAGAAACAGAAATCTTTCTCTTAACTTCAAGCTTGGGATAACATTAGAACAGCTGTTTTTAATTGCGTTGAGTTTGTCCTAGGAAATGATGTTTGAGAGGTCATGGTAATTATTTACATGGCAAATATTTATTTACTGTGTAAAATCTACATTAGTATTTATCTGAGCGTAACAATTGATACATGCCAAGCCTGAGTTCTCCAGACATTAACTGCTGAAAAACTGGTTCTACACAAATAACAAATGAGAATTCATCCAGAATATTATATGTTGCAGAATGAGGTTATAGAGAATTATATATGGGAGTTTGGTTCCACGTAGATCTGATTTCTGTGGTTAGAGAATGGATTTCAGGTGAGGTTGTTACCTGGTATAGATAGATATAATATGATGTGTGTTTTACTTACTGTGAATTTGTTATGAAGACTGGAGAAATCTAACTAATCTGTTTTTAATAAGTTAATTTCTATTCATTACTTTAAAGAAGATATCAAAATTACTGCGTATTGCAGTAAAATTATTGGTCATACAGAAATGTTATTTTATTCCTTACTCCAGGTAATTCACAATACAGTGGTGGATTTTTTGTTGGTGGTTGACTATAGAGGAAACCAAAGGTGATGATGAATCTAGGTGCCTACTGTTTGTAGAGTGGTAGCCAGTACAAAATTGGAGGAAGAGAATTGACTTATTTGACACAAACACAAAAAAGTAGAAGAAAGAATGGTGAGTGTTTCTGGACTGAGCCACCGAGCAGCTCTTCTGGGCTGAAATGCAGCTGCTGTTTAATAGAGCATGGAAGATCCATGAGAGTTTGGAATGACTGATCCTGGAAAACACTTCCAAAGTCTTGTGTGTTCCAAAGCCCAGCTGAATTAGGGAATTGCTGCCCTTTATAGCCTCCATCCGGCTCCTCCCCGAAGCAGTCAGCATGGAAGCATCAGTTCAGGGAGAGCTCTTTAAGAGTGTTTTATAAATCCATGTTTAGGTACACAGGGAGAAGATGATGAAGAACAAGTAAACTAATATGAGTATAACGAGTAATAAAGCCAGTAGAGATTATGTTTGAAAATGTTGTGCAAAATAAATGGCTTTGCACTTCCTTTCATGGATAATTCACGGGGTAATTTGACATGAAATAATAATATTGACATGGACAAAACTTTAAAATAGTGGGTAGTCAGTAGTGGATTTAGTTTCCAGGCTCGGGTTCTTGACTTCTATCCATCTGTCTTCCGCAGACTGGCTTGTTTTGTTTTCTGGATAACTTATCCACTGTCTTTGGAGGTTTCCCTGGGATGTTTTGGCTCTGTGTGTGTAACTGGTACTTCCCGCTGGACGCCCCGAGCAGCGTGAAAAGCTTGTAAATCTGAGGTCAGCAATTCCGCCCTAGGTTGCTGTAGGCATAAGGATTAAAAGTCATACTTGAGAAGCACCAGAAAGGTCACTGCTGTCCTGTGTGCTCAGGAGCTTAATGACTAGCCAAGAAGGGTTAAATCTATTTGTCTGTTGGACAGTTGTCACTGATAATAAATTATCCAAACTGCAGGTGGTCTTCGGTAATGACAAATGCAGGCTTTATGACCTATGTTCAAGCTAGTAAACACTTCAGTGCATCTCTGTGCTATTTTGGCTAAAAATAGCCCCTAACCCCAGAGAAATCTACTTTAAGGATTTCTGTACTTAAATAACATTTGTCTTGTACTGTCTGTACTGCAAGCAAAGAATGAGTAAGGAGAGGAGATCAAAATAGGTTAAATAATTATGAAGAATAAGAAAAGTCTAAGAGAACAGGCATTGCAGGACTTGTGCAAAAGCTGATGCGTAACAGTATGAAGATTTGTTTATATTTCTACCTTAAAGTAATGGTGATTCAAGAAGCAAAGAAACAATATATTTTACTGTCACATATGTAAAACAGCAGTAAACAGTAAACCGATAACTCTCAGCTGGTTTAAATCATTTTTCTGCATGTAAAAAAACCTTCTATGCTGCAGGTTAGTCATTTTCTCATTTTTCTGTGATCATGACGTCTCAGGGCATTTGCAGGCATCTCTCCTGCACATTTGTTTCAGTCACTGTCTAGATGAGGCCAAATGCATACTGGAGCATCTTCACTTTTGAGCACTGTTTATTTAACTTGCAGAGGGCTTAAGGAAAGTTATGTGGGTAATCTCCTGTCCAGTTAATCATGTCTGCTCAACTGATTTGTCTAAGAAAATATCGATGTCATGGTTCTACTCATGGCGGATTTGTTCAATTTCTGTCTTCCTTCTCTCTCCTCACCTGTAAAATTTGTTACACTCACTGTACTCTACAGGCTGAAACTATATAATTATGTGATATTATTAAAGGACTTTGGATATCTTGAATGAAGAAAAAAAAAACTTGGCAGGTAATGGAAACACCATAAATATGCTTTGGGGGAGGCAAGACCAGCAATCCAGATCTTGAATTTTGGAAATCCAGATCGAGTTGGTTACCTTTAATGATACAGCAGTACAGATAGGAGTTAGTTCTTTATATATATGTTTCCATGGTACTTGCCCAAATCTCCATCTTTTGTCTTGGTTATAGGCAGAGGCGGTGTGAACTGTTTTGCCTTCAGACCTGCTCTTGTGGCAATCTGGTTTAGTGGAGTTCTGGGGAAGACATGCCCATCCATGTGAGCGCCACAGACTGGGAATTGCCAAGGGGCAAGTGAATCCCTCCTTTCATCTGTTTCTGTGGAAGGTTTGGTGTTCCAGGTTATTTATATCCTGCACCGATTGCCAAAAATATGATGTAATTTCCTAACTTGCGGCCTTATGACTACTTGCTGATGCTATTCCATTTCACAAATAGCATGAATGAAATACAAACTTCATACACCTAAAAGAAAACTTGTCTCGTCTGCTTCTCCCACCTGTTGTCTCCCTGTACCCGTGGACCACGATGCTGCCATTGCTTTAGGGATCATGTGGTGTTGCTCCTCCAAGGACAGTTCTTGTGTGTATCAGGTTGTAAGAAATACAAGCTGTCTTTTTTTTTTCTCTTTTCTGCAGATATGTCTAATGTTGTAGCTTCTGTGTTCAGATATATCCAAAGTACTGCTGCCTGTCGCTTTACCCATCATACATACTTATACATATCATATATGCACACTTACCACATATATTTATACGTAGGCATTTCTTTTTGACCAGTGGCCTTGTGTTTGCTGAATTTAGAGGGGCAAGTTTAAATCCGCCGCCCTTGTAAAAACAACAATTTTATGCTTTATTGCAGCGTGCCATGCGCCCAGTGGGCTAAGCTGATTGGTAACACCAGGGTTTCCCGTGAAGCTGGTGGGATTGACAGCCACAGCTTGGTCTCGGAGACAGATGGGAATCTGCTGCGTCGGCAGCGCTGCCGCCCCGCAGGTCTGCGGCCAAGCGAGCGGCAGCGTGGAGCAGCGTGAGGGCGGCTTTCCCGGCGCGCCTCCTCCTCTTGGGCTCCTTGGCTTGTCCCTCCGGAGAGCTGAAGGGAAGATGTTAATAATAAGCGAAGCTGCTTTAGTGTTTTGAGGGGAGTTTTTTGGAGTATTTTTGCAGCCATGTTCAAAGGTGAGGAGTGCGGTCTTCTGCTGTGCTTGCTGCGCTTCTCCTGTGTAACATGCACCCAGCCTTCTTTCCCCAGTCAAGAATGAGCCCCTCTCAACTTTGCCTCTGCTCTGGACTCTGCTGCTGAGTCAGGAAAACTCGTCACTTAATCTTGCTGCTCTGGGACACCTATTGTGTCCTCCCATGGGACAGGCTGGCCCCGGGCCAGGCAGCTCTGGCGTGGTGGGGATGGCTGGTGATGGGTCCTACCAGTCCCCACAGCGGCCCAAGTACCCTTGGTGTCCTGTCACCCTAGAGAAGTGCTCCTGTCTGTCCCGGGAATCTGGTTTTGTGACCAAAAGCGGGTTAGTGTGGTCTTTAGGCTGCGATCATCACTTAGAGCTTCCCAGGTACTTCCTGATACTCGGATATTCAAGGCACCAACTCTGCACTCACAAGCATGGTCACAAGCACGTTGGGAATAGCTTATGCAGGGAGAAACATGTAAGGGCCGCGTGCCCGGCGCCATCTCAAACACGCGTTTTCAGGGACTGGGCCTGGAGATCCCCAGGACGGGCTGCGCCTGTCTTGGATGGTCAAGCCAAATTTCCATTCATCGCAATGAGTACATCTCCCATTTTGGATTGTCTTAAGGTACTGCAGGGCACACGCTCTGAGAACATCAACCATGCAAATAGGTGATGATGGAAGCATCTCCCAGAAAAAATACTTCCCAGAATGCTTTAATTGTAATTAATATCGAGAAAGTGTCCCTTTTAAAGATAGATATCTGTAAGTAGCGTTTTTCATCTCAGAGTAAGGATTTTGATTCATGCCTAGCTCTCATCTACAAGAGCACATAAAAATGAAATCATTCTCTCTATTATCTTGTTAGCAGGAGTTGTTTTTTCCCATCTCCCAAGCTACCTTAAATACACATTTTCCTTTCTATTTCATGTGTTTTGTTCAGCGCTTGCTTTCAGCCATTTTTTAAGTCAAAATACAGATAATCTATGCAGGAAATCTTTAGATTTGCCTTTTATAACATAGAGATGCACTCACAGTAATTATGTGACAATAGGATATGATTATTTATCATTATGTAATAACTTCCACCCCTGAGCTCTGGTAGCTTGTTTTAGTCGTTCCAGCTAATTATAGGTTTGTGGATTGGGCTTTCCTACCTCTCAGCTCATATCCACATGGATGAGTGTGTTCCAGGAGATGCGGGGCTCGCTCTACAGCAACGGCTGGTAGCTCGGGAACTGGAAGGCAAACCCTGTCTGGACATTGGTAGGGACAAATGTGAAGGCATCAAATTAACATTTAATTTATGAGTATGTTGCAGATTGCTAAAGCAAAGACACACACTTGAGCTGAGTTTGTTGTGGACAGACTGGCTCCATATTACAAAATACATAATAGAAAATAAAAAAAATTGCTCACATGCCCCTGATGGGTCCTTGGAAGATAAGGAGGGAATGGATATTTGCAGTAGTTTTGAGAAGTGTTGTGTGTTGCTGAAACCTTGAGGCACTATTTGTACGTTAGACCTTGTCAAAGTCATGGGATGCTTGACTGGTTGAACCAGTAACTCAGGTTACCTTTGTTTGAATGGTGGTTTTGAGCACTATGTGCAACTCTTGCAAGAAAGTAAGAAAGCTGATGCAGCCTTGATGGCATCACATTCACTGATGCAGAAGCTGGGTCTCTATCCATCCTCTTTTTTTTCAGTCCCTACCTCTCAAGTTGTGCCATCCATTTCAAATGCAGGGTTTAATTATGTGCTTCTAGTGCAATGCAGTCTGCTGCAGGGCCTGCTCTGAAACTCCCCCCTCTGCTTATGTGTCCACCTATATCCTAAGAAAGGATGAACTTCTTAAAAACGAATAAACAAAACACTACATCCACTGAGTCTTGGCTGCGTAAGGATTAATTTGGTAACCAGGTTCTGGGAAGTAGTCTGTTACAGGTCCTTGAATCAAATGGGAGACCAATGGAAACGGGCTCATTGTATGGCAGTACAATGTGGGAGAAGAAAAGAAAAACATAGATGGAATATTTAAAAATGGGCCAATCAGTAGGCTGGAGGTCTGATGCAGCCACTAGTAGCAGGACAATAACAGTGCTAAAAACAGATGATCATCTTTTATTACGCAGGGCTCTGCACACAATAGCAGATGAATCCATTTGATGTCACTAACAGGGATACAGATGAATTGATCAAGGCAATGAAATTTGGTGGTTGCTTAGGGACTGGTGAGCGTGACCTAGTTCCAGAAGCATTGTCAAGTTGATTGAAAGGAAAACAGAAATGCATGAGTTAAACTGGAATTTTGTTAGGATGTGCTTTACAAGGTGGCTACTGCAAACATGCTTCATGCTACTAAGAGGGAGCTCAAACCCCTTTCTAATTTGGAAATTAAAATCAAAAAAAAATCCATAGTTGATGGAAGAATGTAAATGCTTCATGAGTAGGAATTTTAAAATTTACCAGCAGCATAGAGATTACACTTCATAGGACTATAAATTAAAGTTTCCTGAATTGAAATTATCCAAGAGGGAGGCAGGAAAGGATTAGAAAGTGAGATCATTTCCATCATAAGGAAATGGAAGTTTAAATCTCTTGTTATTACCAACTGGTTTGCTCTTTCCCCTATTTCCCTTTATTCATTTCATGAGCAAATATTTTCTCCCAAATCCTGTTTTTGTTCTCTTCTAAATGATCCAACATAGCTTCATCGCCAGGAATCAGAACCGGGTGAGGGCTCTTCATGCCATGGCACAGTGTACTGCTGTGCTGTCAATATTAAACCCAAGGCAGATTGGGGATGACCCCAATTTTTCTATCTTTTCTAAACTAAGTAAGCTCTGGGTGAGGAATATTTGCTAGGTTGGCTTAGCCAGTCTCATGGCTCCCAGACAGCAGCTAAGTTGCACTGATTTGTTGCTGCCATAAATAGAATTACCCTCAGAGGAGCGAGCTGCCATGGATAGGGTGCCCTGATAAAGGTCACAAGTCCATGAGTTTGTCTGGATCGTGTGTGTTCAGCGTCTCCGGACTGGAGTCTTGTCTATGGTTTCCTCGCAGACCTGAGATCTTTAGGTGCTGGAGGGCATTTGTGTTGGGCAAGTGGATGTCACATAAATACTGCGTCCGACTCAGCTGTTGTATGTTGTCTTTGATATTGAGGAGGCCCATAACAGAGTGTGAAGAGATGCTTATCTAGCTCATTTTGTTCATGCTGAAAGATTAGCTCCTCTAAACTGAGTGTGTGTGCATGTCACCGCGGGGATTTTTGCTTTCTTTCCTGAACACTTTATCCTACAGTAAGAGTGGAGCAAATGCTGCTCTGGAGTAAGTGTGTAAATATAACACCACGGCACAGAACTTCATTGACTTGTAGTGGCTCAGGCCTTAAATCCACCCAAGAATTTCAGTAGTGCTCAGGCTGAAAGCAGTATAAATGGTTGAGTTATTTCACTGGCTTAAACCCATGAGTCACCCATTGAACATTCAACGCATGCCCTGGAAGAAGTAGTGAGTAAGCAAATAACTAGAAGATTTTTAGTGAAGCTTGCTGCAGTTATTTCTTTGGCAAGTTTTCAGCTTTAATCATAAGCGGTAATACTGCTCGGGAGACACTGGAATGTCCTGTGAAGGGATTTTTAAAAGCTTGACAATAAATTTTTAGGCTTGCAGGGCTCATGTGATGCTCTATTCAGCGTTGGTTGGAAGGGAGCATGCACATATGTCTGCTCCTGTGTGTACGTGAGCTGTGAAAGATGAGCTGGCTGCTAGCAAGGTCCCTGGGTACTTTGGATAAAGCTGGTTACGAAGAGCTGAATGGGAATCTGGGCCTGAAAGTGTGCCAGAGGAAGAGAGGAGCTTGTGCTTTCATTGGGAACGTGGATGTTGTGATTTAGTTTGAACTCAGGGGACTTGGCTTAGGAGATGGGAGGTGAAGCCTTCACTGTCAATTGACCAGATAGGGAAGTTTTAATTCAGACCTCTGAGAACTTTCATGGCTGCAACCTTGCAACCTCCGCACTGTCTTAAGGATTCTTGAAGAAAGAAAGGTGTTTAAAAAAAAAAAAAAAAAAATTTCCACGCCTCACATCTTTAAGTCCTGCTCTTTCACATCCTCAAAGAGCTCTTATCATATGAGCTCCTGCAGTTGTTGCCCTGGCTGACATCAGGTGACTCCTGAAAATGTTTATCATTCCTCTGTCCCTTGATAATTCCTTTTTAATTTCTGCTGTCAGGGCTGCCCCATATC
>JAVCKT010032451.1:0-14964 GCA_032273925.1 Rhynchotus rufescens | reverse complement strand
GGGCCGGCCGGCCGGGGGGCTGGCTCGGCTCGGCTCGGTGCGGCGCGGCTCGGCTCGGCCGGCACATGAAGATGGCAATGTCTGTGATCCAGGCGTGCCGCAGCCTGGCCCTCTCAACATGGCTGCTGTCCTTTTGTTTCGTGCATCTGCTGTGCCTGGACTTCACGGTGGCCGAGAAGGAGGAGTGGTACACGGCCTTCGTGAACATCACCTACGCGGAGCCCGCGGCGGCGGGCGGCGGCGCCGAGCTGCGCAGCGAGAAGAGCGAGTGCGGCCGCTACGGCGAGCAGTCGCCCAAGCAGGACGCCCGCGGGCAGGTGGCCCTGTCCGCCTCGCCCGCCGACCGCTTCGCGTGCGACCCGGCCACGCGCTTCAACGCGCCCGCGCCCGGCAAGAGCTGGGTGGCCCTCATCCCGCGCGGCAACTGCACCTACCGCGACAAGATCCGCCACGCCGCCGCGCAGAACGCCTCCGCCGTGGTCATCTACAACGTGGGCTCCAGCAACGCCAACGAGACCATCACCATGCCGCACGCAGGTGAGCGCCGCCGCGCTCGACGCCCGCGCCCGCCGCCTCGCCGGGAAAAGTTTGGAGCTGTGGGCTTGGGAACGCGCCAAGGCGTGGGGGGACACCAGGCCCCAGGGATCCTCCGGCAGGTGCCCTATGGGATGGGTGTGAGCGAGACCTTGGGAGAGGCACCGTGTTTATGCTAGGTGGTTGTTGTATGGTTGCTGTGGAGGGAGGCACGATAGGGAACACAGAGCCCGCTCCTGCTTCCCCATGGTTGTGTGGAGGCCACAGAGTCAAGAGGGAATGCCAAGGGTCCGATGCGGTGCGGACATGGGCTGTGTTGCCAAAGAGGGGGATCCCGTCCCCCGCGTGAGCCGCGTGGGTGCTTGGCGTCAGCCTGGACCGCGCCGAAGGCCAGGCGTTGGAAAGGACCCTGTCCCCAGCTGTGCCCCCAGCCAACCCACCGCCGCTGTAGCGGCGTCCCGTCTGAAAATAACGTTGTTTCAGAAACAGATTGCCGGCTTTATATTTAGGGGCAGGGTTTTCTGCCAGAGGTCATTGGTCTTGTGTGCCTCCAGCCTATTCCATGGAGACTAAAAGCCACCAATTGTGAAATCACTGCCTGGTTTGTGTCCAGTAGCTAATTGTGCCCAGCTGTTTCATGCCAATTGAAACTTAGCAGAGTTGGGGGTAAACCGAAACATGGAAAGGTTGCAAAAGAGGATGGATATTTCTCTAATAACATTGTCAAGTCCCCTGCAAAATAACTAGAATGAATGTCCTGAGAAAGACTTGGTTGCCATACAAATGCTGTAGCATGTCTGATGCAAAGTAATGCTTTTGGATCCTCCTGCCTGCAGCCTCTTAAGAGATTAACTGTTTAGCCAAATTCATGTTTTGATGCTGGGATCAGTAGAGGATGGCGTTTTATTTATTTTTAGTATTTTTCCATGCATTTCGTAGGACAAAAAACTCCTGACCTCGTGGTTTCTTAAAACTGTGCTTTGTAACGTGCATGTAGTTCAGTAGCTGTTGATATTATAGTTCTTGTTGCTCCAAGAGTCACAGCTTTTTTAATAAGCAGTGGCAGGAGTGAGCAAGCACGGTATGCTTAGGCACCCCTAAAGTCAAGCTGTTCCAGAACTCGAGCTGCATCACTTGCTCTTGCCTGGTAAGTTACTTGAAAACCGCCAACATGTTGGATCAATTACTCGTTTGCCTGTTTTTAAAGTATGCACTAAGCTGTTTTCCCACACAAATGGTGTTTTATTAAGAAACAGTGGGAGTAAAAATGTGTCTAACCTTTTAAAATGTTAGAGCTTTTGTTTGTTTAAAAGTCCAAAATGAGGTAAGCAAGGAATTTTTCTTACTCAAAGTGGCCTCAGCTTTCAAAAATATGAGTGCCACATTACTTATGGTGGGAATAGCTTCTTTTATGTCATCTGACTCATTATGGTTTATTTTGAGAATTCCTTTTGAATACTTGAACAGCAGTCAAGTGGTACCCATACCATAGGTTGAAATGTAAGGAAGCTTGCAGATGATAATGCAGACTTGCTGAGTGTGATCAGCAAGGGGTTTCTTGACTGATTGCATTCATTTTAAGGAAAAGGATTTTCTGTGAAGTTGAAAACTGATTCTTGCTCTTACCTTAGGCAAAAAACTTGTGTCCTGCGTACAGTCAAAATACAGAGGAGTGGTAGAGCTAAGTCTGCTGCAGAAGAAGGAAAAATGTTTTTTTAAAAACAATTTGATGAAGTGGCAGAGGTCCAGAGTTGGATTTAATGCACAAGCTGGGAAAAATCTCTCTCTCTCTCTCTCTCTCTCTCTCTCTCTCTCTCTCTCTGGCTTATGACGTTCGCTCGGTCCCAGTGCAAATGATAGCACCAGATTCAAGGGAAGAATGAATCAGGTTCTCGGCTTCTGAGTTCAGCAGCATCTGCGATGCCTCTGCCCACGCCAAAGCCTGTAGTGGGAAGAAGAAAACTCCATCCCGGGAAAACTCTGGGCAGGGGGGAGGGAAGAAGATTGACATGTGACCTAAAAAAGCAATTTAAATATGATGTTACTTATTTTTTTCAGATTTTTTTTTGTGTGATTTCATATCTAAGTGTAAGCTCCTTCCTTATAGAAAGTAGTTTTCTCTTGCATAATTGGCTTCTGCCTTGTTCTGTATATTTTGCTTTCTTTGCTCTCATCATTTTTTCTCCTTTTTCTTTATTCTTCTTTCACTGCTGCTCTCACCTCCCTCTGACTTCTTCACCTCTTCCCCTGTGCTTCATTCCTTCTCCTGGTCAGGTTACCCGGTTATTTCATATCCCTTTACCCTGGCCTCCTGCTTTCTCCCCAAAGCTCTTTCTTTTGCCAAAGCTCTTTACTCCACAGCTGTATATGCAATCAAGTTGCCTCTTCTCAGCTACAGTGCATGTGAATCAGCCCTTTGCTGTAACGATGCCTTCTGATCTTAAAATCTATAAGAAGCTGTGGCAAGATAGTATTGCATTTAGAAGAGGGTTAAGAGACCTTCCTTTCTCTCACCCCTGCCCCACTCCAAAAAGGGTAGTGTTATACTAAAGCTTGTTATGGAAAATTTAACATGCAGCTTTCCAGAATTTATATCTAGTACAGTAGACAGAACAGAGCAAGTGTTAGATTTGAACCAGTTTGATCACAGTATTTTCAACCTTTTCTTTCAGAGACCCTGTACTTAGGTCATTGCTCACACATCCAGAAGGGTGAGATAAGAGTTGTGACGTCTGTGTTCGTGGAGTCAGAAGTCTTTGGTCCTAGAGCTGGGAGACGCTTGGCATTTGCATCGTCTGCCACAGCCTCTGTGAATCACTATTTTTATTGGCTTGAGCTGCGAGTTTAGGAGTAGCAGCTCTGAGTCCAACTGTGTTTGCTTTCTGTCTAAGTAGGTTTTAACCAGTGGAGGAACAAAGTGCTTAAATTCATCTTTTTGTTTGTTTGTTTCTCATAAATCAACTTTTCTAATAGAAAAGTTCTCTAATAAAAGGGAGAATATTCTCTCTCCTCCAGGAGGATAATCTATAACGTCATTCAGAGCATTTCTTTGTTACTCAGAACAAACTATCTGTTATTTAAGTTTGGAAAGATTGCTGTGTCTGCCTTTAATAACTTAGTATTAATTGGAAGTGCTCTCACTGCCTGCCTTAGCAAGTGCTCTTACGCTCCCTCTGCATATTGAGAGAGCTGGCAGGCCTTCCCAGCGCCAGCCGAAGGTGAGAGCTCCCCTCTCTCCAGCTTTCATTAGCTCTTAAGGGGACGCAGGGTGAGCACTGCTGCCTTCGGCGCCTAATGTAAGTGTGTGAGGCTAGGGAGGGATGTAAACTGTGATTTTATACATAGACATAATGTTTATGTTCACATGCATGATTCGTGTTATGCATAAAACAAGTTCTTAGTAATCAATGCAGTTTGGGACATTCAGTTTGAATTCTGGGGTGCATCACAGCATCTCACAATACATATGCAGAGTGAATTGCATCCTAAGTATTTTGGACCAGAGGCAGATGCGAGTCAGGCAGTTTTACACTGTGCTACATTCTGCATTTACAGTGCTTTCCATCATCAATTTTGAGTCACATGCTGCATCTATGACAGCCTAATGAGAGGCTATGAGAGGCGGATGCCGCAGAGTGTTTTTGTAATGGCTTGTACACACTGGTAGTAACTGGCAACTGTGCTCTTTTCTTTGAGACGTAATTCTCCAAGGTGGCTCTAGCTGTTCCTCTCCCTCATCAGCCCTTCCACATGCACTTGATCATAGGAAGAGGGCAGTGGGCACTCCACCAGAAAGCCAGGTGCAATCCTTTACATACATACATGTATACATACGTAAATGCTTACTTTGGATGTGGCCAGTCATGACCCATGCCACAGCTGCTTCCCTTGAGCTCAGATTTCTGTTCCTTGGTTCAGGTCATGAAGGTATGGATAAGTGTGAATTAATCGAAGTTTGGAAATTTCAAGCAGTGAGAGCCTGCAGTAACTGTTCTAGGCTCCCAGGACTCATTCCTAATAGCAACCACCTCCAGAGGGGATGGAAGTACAGATCAGCACGTCCCTGAGCCTTTTCCACCATGAAGTGAGAACAGGCTAAGGTACGTTGCCATCCTTACGAACTTGGAGGAGTCCTGCGTTCGTGATGGAGGCCTGGCTGCCAGCACTTTCTGAAACTCCAGCTCCTCACGTTTATCCAAGCTGGGGATTTGTAGCTGGCTAGAGCCACCTTTGTGCTGACAAGCTGTCCCTCTGAGCTGACTAGTGAGCCACATGGTAGCCTGGCAGTTCTGCTAGTGCTGCAGGGCTGGATTTCCCTATTGCAGCCGAGTTCTTTTCTGCCAAACAGTGAGGTGACTTTGTGATATCGATAGCTGTTTCAGCTTCAAATGTGTTAAGGATAACTGTGGTTCTAGTAACTAGAACAACAGAAATTCTTCGTTTCTTTTCCTACATTGGACAGCCACTTTAATGCTGACTGACTTACGCCATTACAAAGATACACTTCTTGCTGTGTTAAATCTTGCCTACCCTTTTAATCTTACTCAAATGGCTTGGGTGTCTCCTCCAAAGCCCGTTGTAGTCAAGTGGGCAGACAGTGAGTCCATTGGGCTTTGGATCGCGTTGTGACATGGAGGTTGCCCTACAAAGTGGCTGACTCTTGGTTCACTGGTGGTTGTATTGATCTTCCAAACTTGACTCGCTGATTGCAAAGCAGTGGGGTTCCTGCATGCTGCTGGGCTATCTGCAGCACTGGCTCGCAGTGTTATTCATATGAGTGCTCTCTTCAGCTCTGCAGAAAACGTGACGCCGCAAGAGGAAAATCTTTCCCAGACGCGGATCTTTATCAGCAGCGATTCCAAATCAATGGCTGGCTGTTAATGCGGGGCTCCTCTTCTTGGTGCAATGCTGTCCTTAGGGGGATGCTTTACTCTTGATACAGTGATGGTTTGTCGCTCTTTCTTCTAATCCTGCTGGTATTATGACTTTATGGTGGTACCTGGAAGCTTGGGTTATGTTCTGGTCTTTTGGCAGTCTGTTGCTCTTGTTTTGACTCTGATGCAATTCACACGTTCATGCAGATATGCTTCTGTGCTGGACTTTGCCTCATGGTCTGTCACAGAGCACAGGGACTTCTTGAGCAGAAGAGGAGAGACGCCTACAGTAACCTCTGTGCTGACTTTCTAAGAGTGTCTTTTCCTGATAAGAGAAAGGGACACATCCTGCTTTCCTCATGTAGGGGAAGACTAAAAGAGCCCATTATTTTGTCTTGTTTGGTGGAACTCATGGTACGTTATCATGTGAGATGACTGAGTTTCAAGTGACCTCTGTCTCCTTATAGCATGAGCCAGGCTAATGAAGAGTCAGATCTTTGTGAAGGGATAGCCCAACTGCCTCTCTGCTTCCCAGGAACTTCTGCATAGCCAGCCTCCACAGAACCAGCATTCATTTCAGGACAAGGCCCACTTTTGCTGTTTGAGTTGCATTTGAGCACTAGCCACTTGATGCCCTGTTTGATACAGAAGCCACAATGCAGTCATTGACTCATGGAAAAGAGGTATGGAAAAGACTAGGAAGTCCATGTAATCTCTTACCTTGGTAATGCAGGGCTTCTTCCTACAGCATTACCATCTTCTACTGGCACGGGGCTTTTCTTGCTTTGCATCTTGCAAAGAAAAGAATCCCAGGGTGCTTCAGAGCCCAACGCAGTCTATGTAAGCAGCTGAACAGTGCTGAAACAAGATATATGAAATGTAGGAGGATCTTAAACAGCAGTAACGTATCCTGCAGCAATATTTCATTGCCCTAACTTCCACAAAGCCATCCTAGCAGCAGGATGACTGCTATAAAATAAGCTTTAAAGCCTACTTTGACCATTGTACCAAACAGCCTCAGGGGAGTATATGGCAACTGCATGTAGAAAGAGGAAATGAAATATTTTGCAGCTAACTGTGTCCAACAGGCCTACTCTGCAGTGTCTTGATTCCACAGTGAGATGTCACCCAGTTCTCTCGGTAGTGTTTAGGTTGCTTCAGGAAGGAAGTCTAGAGGGATGAGCTGTGTTTCGGTCCCAGCACAGTTTGATCAGTCTCAGAGTCTGGATGAAGAGGAGTCAAGGACTCCCTAGAGCATCCTGATCGTTTATAAATGCATTTAAATACAATATTTCACAAGATAAAGCTGTTAAAAACTGCAGCTTTTCTCTTCTGCAGAAGAAAAACTTATACCACTTAAGTAAAACTTGAACTTTTAAAATGTATTACTATATTAAATCTACCAGCTTTATATCTACAATTCCCAGTCTTTATAAGCCTACATTTTTGAAAATGAAATTTCTATGTTCTTAAGCCATCAGCTGGGATTACTTCTCTTGGACATCTTCCGTGGGCACTTTAGAAGTAGTTCTCCAGACAGGTCAGGTTGTAAATCATTGATTTAGGTGAGCTTACAGGTCTGGTGGAAACACTAGGTTTGGATTCAAAATGCTACATGGATATGTAGAAACAATATGTGGAAACAACAGAAGAGCATGTGTGCTCTTCTCACAGCAGCTCTCGTAGATGGAGAAAGATTATAAGGGTTGGCTTGCCTGAAAGACAGCAACATTATGCAGCTGCTTCCAAGAGTGGCTTAGTATGGGCATTATTTATATTTTGGCTTCTCTTCAGTAAGTCATTTGAGTTAACCCTTAGAACTCTGAACTGAGGAGAACTGAAAGAGATGATGAATAGCTTAACTAGTTTGTTTTATTGGTCCCTTATATTGAAATATGAAAAGCTAGCATGTTGACATCCTTGCTACTTAAAGGTATAATAGTTTTTTGAAATAATTATCCATTTCTTTTTGCTCAGGAGTGACTTATAAATAACATCAATAAAGCAAAGTGCCTGTTCATTTATTTCTGACAGCATAATCATAGTGCTACTCAGTTATACTGCTAGACCTAAGGGTCTGTCAGAATTTCAATCTCAAATTTGACACGTTAACTGTGTTTCACTATGTAATATTCTATGCTGTAAATTGGGAAGATAGCCCATTTATTTTAACTTAAAATGTATTTGCAATTGGAAACAAAATTGGAGAGGGATTTAAAAATAAGAAAAAATGTTTATCATTCTAGTTCCAAAACACAGAAACATAAATTGTGACTCTGCAGCTCTGTAGGGTGCTAGGTGGAGTGTATCTAGAGTGTATCTTACTGAAATATGCATAAAAACATATTCCAGTGTCTGCATAGGAATATGGTTTCTCCAGGGATACTTGGCACAGGATGAGTTTGGCAAGTGCTCCCTCATTCTGCATGGGCAATGAAGCATATACTTTTTTTAATAAATATGTATTCTGCAATATCTTGAAGTCTTTATCATGAGAGGGTACCACATGGCACTGGTTGGTGTGCAGAGTTTGCAGTCTGAGTCCCTCCAGGGCAAGGGACAAGCAGGGAGATAGTCCTGCTCAGCAGTCTGGGCCGTAGTACCCATGTTCGGTAACCAGGCAGTTCACTGGATCCTTTCCCACCAAGCCAGCCATATTCCTGATGTGTTCAGCTATGTCCATCATTGTTTTCTTCCCCTAAATATTGGCTTAGTTATGTTGGATATTATTGTTCCTGTGAATGTTTCATACCTTGGGCAGCTTTCCTTTGTTGTATGCCTTTGGTTTCCCTTCCCTTTTGCTGTTCCAATCTTCCCTTACACGGAATCCCCTTGCATTGTGGAGATATCTCACCAGGCATTGTATGTGTTTTAGAGAAGTACGCATCACATTAATCTTGGGCTTCCAGCTTTATAAATGAGCGTCATTATACAATGCTGCTTTATTTATTGCTTGGTCTTGCCATCCCAGTCAAAATACTCACTTCTAGCACAGTCATCGTCATATTGTTGAGTGTGTCTGACATTGCTGTAATAACACTGGACTCGAGAACCTGATAGATAATTCCTATACAACAATCCTTCGTTAACATATGTGTTCCATCTTAAGATGAATGTTTTATGTTCTGTGATGCTAGCTAAAAATGGTAACAGTCCTTTATCCATTTCACTATTTTCTATGAAAAGTCATAAATACCTTAGCCTTTCAGAAAACTCTATATAGAGTATCTTAAATCTTTTGCTCTATATGTGGGGCTCTATGAAAAATCTTTAAAACGAGACGGTTTTAAAGAGACTGCAGACAGATGCTGCAGTCTCATTCATGTCTCATTCATGAGTGCTGCTCCTGATTGTGCAGAATGCACTTTTTCCCCTTCATGCCTTTCTGAGGTTTTATTACGCTCTCACTGTCTCAGTTTTACCTGCCAGTGTCGTGTTTCTCGAGTAAGGCAGCACCTGCAAGATTCTGTAATCTCTGTGCGTGATCTCTTAGTGCTCTTTATGTGTCCATATGTTTGAAGTACCATCTTGTTGTCTCTGAAATCCATGCCTCTGCATTACTTAGTACTACATTGATTTTTTTTCACACTGAAAATCTAGGAGCAGTTGGATTAAAAATGAATAATCTTGTTATGATATGGTCTTTGATGTCTTTCTCCATTGCTTTATTTTTTCCTTCTGTTCTCATTGTTGTCTGCTTAGCTTTTCCCCCCGGTGTTTATGTACGTTTTCTTTACTTTCTGAAGATCAGATGCATCTTTCCCTTCATCTTCCCACCCATTGCCATCTTCCCTTCTCTGCTTACGCGTTCTGCAGTTGCTTTGCATCTCTTCTAGTTTCTGTGTTTCTTTTTTTTTTTTTTTCTTTTTTTTCTCCTTTCCTTTCGCCTTTATCAGGTTGACAGCAGTAGCCAAAGGTTACTGCTCTGTGTACGTAGCTAACTGTAAAGGGAAGCAGGACGGGATTATGCACTTTGTGTCGCTCTGCTTTTGCGGATGGCTCCAGGTTTCAAGAGCATCCGCTGACCATTGTGTGCAGCTCGGGGCAGGCTCGGAGCAGTGGGCAAGCAGCAGTGGGGGCTGCTGGCTCTGTGGGGAAGGCTGCCCGTAAGACACAGCGCACAGGCTCTTGTGCTGAGCGCTCTGAAGTCTTTTTCATGAATTCTTAGAGACTGAATTAGCGCCCCCTCTATGTAAGAGGCAGACTCTGCTCTTTCATGCTTGTGCATGAGAAGATGAAGTTTCCCCTGCTGGGTGTTAGAAAAACTGACCAGGATTTTTTCCTTCAGATTTTTTTTTTTTTTTTTTTTGGGTCTGGAGATTTTTTTGTTTGGTTGGTTGTTTTTTTATTAGAGAAATGAGTTTTCAACAACATCAAAAACAAAAAATCTTTTTTAGAAAGCATTCTTCCTGTCCATGCAGGATCTTACAATTCTGATTTACACTTCTGCAGTAATCAATCCATGCATTTGATTACAAATATTGTTTGAAGGAATTGAACTCCCCTTTGCAATGCTGCATTTCCCTTCCCAATGACAGTCACAACAGTTTTCTTCCTTTAGTTCATAAAGTATAACATCTTTAGCCCTTGTTCTGTGTGTATGTTGTGTGCATATGTGTGTGTGTGTGTGTGTGTATACACACAGCAGTCTTGAGACATGACTTTAGCACTGTGTCTAGGTACACATGGGAGTGATACTTGATAGGAGATGAAACTGTCCTTGCAAAGACATAACAAGAATCAGTAGCTGTCAGTAGAAGTTAGACAAATTCAAGCTTGTAGCTTGTCCTAAGCAGAGAAATAGGTGCCCACACAGGAGTCACTGCCACATAAAATTCCGTTGAGAGGGCTTGGATAGCTCTTGGAAAGATAGATCCTAACAAATTACCACATCTGACAGGAGAATTGTGGTAGTCTGTTTCCAAGAAGGTTAGAGATGGTGATCATGGTAGTTCTTTGTGGTTTTAGGAAATTGTACTTCTCTGGAACCATCACACCACACTTAATGCTCTTTGGGAGACTGTCAAAACAGCTCTGCAAAGTCAACATCACTCAAGACAAACCCTATGGCCTGAAGCATCTACTCTTCAAGACAAGATCTCTGCTCAGCATGTCAGGAAAGAACTTAGCTAGGTGATGCTGCTGAACCAGTGCCAGCTTGTTATTCCTTTGTGACTCTTCCTCACAGAAGAGAGAGGTGCAAGAAAAGGTTCAAGAAATATCTTCTGAGCCACTTCTATGTTTTTGTGTCTGAAAAAATGCAACAAATGCAGACAGCCACCTCTAAGCCTCGACAAAACCAGTATTCGCTGGACTAGCTGTGAAAGCTGCTGTTTGACCTTGTGTAAGATAAAGGCTTTGGACCTCTCAGCACTTGTATTTGAATAGTCAAATGGCAGCGCAAGGGAATATTATGATACAGTGCAATGCAAAGTGGCTAAGGTATCAAACACACGAGGATGAATTAACTGTGTCAAAAGCCTAGAGTACTGTCATTTCTTTTGTGAGACTGGGCTAAAACAGCCGTTACGCGAAGCATATGTGGCTAGGCCTGGATCCTGAAAAGCTGAAGTTATATTGATGGGAAAAGAGGCATTAAGGTAACATGTTCCTGCAGTAATGTCATCAGATGGGAGACATACAGTTGTCCTTTATCTCAGAGCTAGTGAAACTGTTTGGCAGATCCACATATCTTCATCCCTGTTTCAGTTCTACACTGGCTGCCACTTCTTCCTAGTACCTGCTGTTGTGATCTCCAAACTTTTCTTGTCTGTGATCTCATTCCTGTTGGTCCCATCCTTTCTTGCTTCCCTGAGATGGTAAGGATTTCAGTTCACTTGTGTTCAGGTCTGGGCTTTAAAGTTTTCTAGCATCCTTTAGCAATTTCCTCTTATTTCTTGGTATTTGAGAATGGGGAGCTGCATTGTTTGAAAGCTACCAGAAAGCAGAACTGTATGGGAAAGTATGAGCTGCTCTTGAGGCAGCCGGGATCCTCTGGTGCCTGTTGACTCTCCTGGGATCTCGTCTCTGCTTTTCAGTCCCCTGGCTGCTAACCCCTGCTTAAGAAAGCACATAAGGAAAAAGTGTTTTTAATGCTTTTTCTCCAGAAATATTCTCGCTTTATCCATCTAAATCCCAGGCTTATTTTTTTTTGTTATCTTAATCTACCAACCAGACGTCATTGAGATGCAAATTACAACAGAGTCCATAGCCTATTTTTCAGGGAAAATATGAGCACATAATTATTTTTTTCTAAAGTTTTACAGGTTGGTTGTTTAAGGATTTTTTTTAGTAAAAGATTTGATATTATCTCTTTTTTAAATATGCACAACTTCTCACTTCTGCCTGCAATAATCAGGGGTTTCATTCCTGTGAACTGACTTACATAATGTCTTGTTGCCATTATACTCATGAAAAATAATGAAGCGAGCACTGTATATCTTGTATGGAGTATCTCCTATCGATTGCCTTCTACTTCTGCCATGTAGAATCTCCTCTTTAGTTCTCAGTCAATACAGTGATTAATCAGCACAGCAATTGTACTGTTGGTCTTTTCTAGGCAATTTATTTTGTGTCCATCGTCCAGAAATATTTTTTCCCCAGTTGAAAGATAACAGCTTTGCAATAAAACTAGCAGTGTTATCCTTGGCTCTGTGACTAGTCAGATCTATATTTGGTTTAGCCTACACAGCAGGAGCTACTGTGCATATACAAAACAATTTACTGTTTGCCACTAATGATATGAGGGAGGAAAGTATAACCATGTCTCACCTTTTGCGTGTATCAGTATGACAAGTTCTAAAATCTTTTGTTTGCCTATGAGTCCAATACTTAAAAAACACATCTCGCTTCATTAAGTGGTTTTGCTGCCATAAAGCTCACTAGTAGGTGTTTTAAAGTGTAGCATAGACATTATTTTTAATGCCTACATTACATAAAGGTGATTTGGAGAGTGTTTCACACATTAGGAAAATGTTCACACAAGTGCCTATCTTCAAGATTATGTTTAGCTTTCGGTAAGAGTAAATCAGAGATTGAACACCTGGCCTAAATGTTGAAAATGGCTTTATGGCAAAATATTGCTTATGAATAGAGGCAGAAGTGTTGGGTGTAGCCCAGGGGTTTATTATGAAGGATATTACTTGTAGTATTCACTTTTCTAGCTACTTTGAAGAAGGATACAGACAAATTAGCTGTAAAACTTACAAAAAAATCACAGGAAAAATATTCTCCTGAATCAGTGTTATGGTCTGCATAGCTCTTATTTGGGGGGTTAGGATTACTCTGGGCTTTAAACTGAATTTTCACGGGTGTATTTTCTTCATATAGAGTGCTTTTAGGACGTTCAGATCATTATTTCTGAACTATTAGGTTAGCCACCATCACGTTAAGAGTCTCCCAAGTTCTCATTCCATCCATTTACATTTTAAAATGCTATGAAAAGAAAACCAGCAGCAATCCTGGGAAACTCCAACACCCAGATCTTTCCTGTCGAAAAGGCAGGCCGTGTTTGCTGATCCATGTGCTTACCTATGCCAATAATTCGTAACATCTGCTTGTGAAATCCTAGCTCCGATGCAGTCAATGCTAAAGCTTCCTAAGGATATCATTGCCGAGTTCTAAACCAAGAAAATAAACAGCTGAGCTCATGAGGTACCTTGTGCTGCCCCATAGTCTCTAATCCATTCCTGTCAAGTACAGAAAGGCGCACGTTCCCCACGCCCCACCTGAAACACAGCTCTTCTGCAGCAGCCTCGGTGGAGTTTCGCATTCCCCATGAACTGCGCGTGCGGATCCGATCCACGTCACACAACCAAAGCAGCCCCGCAGGCAGTGCCAATGAAGCAGGGGCTTTGTTAGGCCTGTTCTGTAGTTGAGGAGAATTACCTGCCGCCTGCAAGGGCCTTCAGGATGCAGCTGTTAACTTACGTGATCTCTCTAGCTTATTTGATAAAAGGTCCAGTCGGCCCCAGATGATTGTATAAATTGCGTAGCTGTTGTTATATCTGTGATACAGGTAGAGTTTGTTTTTCTTACTCTTTGAAGAGCTTCAGGCAGTGGGTCATATCTTAGGTGTATTTCTGCCAGGGGGCTTCAAAGCAAACTTTCCTGAGATCTGCTCTATTCATAGCATGTCATTCTCACAAGGCTTATGGCTGTGCATGACCTGAAAGGAATCCAGCTCCGTGTGTGTGTCAGAGCCATGTTGCAGGAGAGGCTGCAGGGCTTGGTTTGCACGAGGTCCAAGCCGATCCCCAAGGACAGGAGGCCGTCACCAGCCAAACAGCTGTGGGCGATGTCGCTGCCTGCCAGAAGTCAGAGTCCAGCTAGGAGCTCCTGCACCTCGAGCAGGTACTGGCTGGATGCCCTGCCAAGCACCTGAGCTATGCTGGGAGGGCGAGAGCTGCCTCGTTTTCACACCTTCCTTCACTGGCTGGCGTGCTGAGGAGGAATGGCAGTGCTGACAGCCTGGTTGCTGCGAGCGCTGCAGCAAGGCGCTTGTTTGGGGAAGGAGCGCTCGCTCGGAGCCCCTGTTTGTGGTGGTGGTGCAGAAACAGGGCCTGTCTGCTGCACGCCTAGCAGAGGTCACCACCACCCACCCGCCTTCCAGTCTCACCAAACTAAGATAGCATGTGATACAGGGCAAATTTCTTCAGAAAAGAGGGCAATGGTAGTTACAAGGTCTTGGCATGTGCAGCTGTTTAGTGACTTCTCTTATGTGTGTTTGGTTTTGTTGTTCTTTTCTGTGGAAATAGTTTTTGGGTGTAAAGAACACAGTGCAGGAAATTCTGTGTGGCAGTCTGAATGCCTTTGCTCCATGTGTGCATACTGTGTTTTGAGTGATGCTGGTCAGTATTCAGAGTTTTTGGGATTCAAAACTGCATTGATAATCTCATTTATGAGATAGGAGCTATCTCATATAGCTCCTATATTTTCTATGTTTCAAACCTTGTTTTGGGGATTCCTGAAAAAGTATAATGCAGGATCCATGTTGCATATTCAGAGAATAACTAGAATTTGCCATTAAATTGTAGATAGGCTTGAATCTTAGTTTTGAGTTGACCATATAATTTAAGCGCAGCCTGTTTGCATCTTTTCACAGCTGAAGAGCAGTGTCTGTATAGTAGCACTTGGCAAATCGGATGCAAGATTGGGTTCCTGAACATCTCCGATTTGCAGTGTTCTATATCAAGTTGCTTCAAGGCATTTTAAAAGTTAGAAATTCAAAGTTAATATAGAATTATAATTATCATTTTCTGGCTCCGGTACATGTTCAGATAACCAGGTTTAAGTAGGAAATAAAGCACTTACTCTGTCTATTGAACGTGAAACAATAACAACAACACACTTATGCTAAGCAAATACTGTATCTGTGCTGGTATTTGAGTATTAAAAATAAAGAATCTAATTAGCCATATACTGTAATATCAGCATCATGTAAAATACAGTCATTTTCAGCATTCCCAGAGGTCTCCTAAACCTCACAGAAATGATGGAAACCCTACAATGCACCACGTAACAACATCAGTCACAGAGTTGCACAAAATGTGATGTG
>JAVCKT010032446.1:10398-22596 GCA_032273925.1 Rhynchotus rufescens | reverse complement strand
GCAAACAAGTACTTTCTCGGTTACTGTTACTTATATAGAAAAAAAAATGAGAAACACATTTGAATAGAGAAATAATTATTTTATTTCTAAATAAAATTGGATTCTAGGACTGTCATCACTGGTGGGAAATCAATGACTTTATCTAGATGTCCAAATAGTACTTCAAAAAGTATCTTTTCATATGTAAGAGTATCTTATATTTCCCCTCCAGAAGAATCTACTGCATCTAATTTAAAACAAATCATAGCATGCCTTAGTACACATGGAGGAAAAGAAAATGTAGATATATAATCACTGACTATTATTCAGCCAAACTTCACCCAAAATTTTGCTTAATTACATTACAGAGTTGGCATACATCCTTACTTGTCCACTGAAATATTTTTATTTTGCCTCCCAATATGTCAGTGGCAGCTCCTGGAAATAAACTTTATCTACAAGACAAACCTTTGATTGCCATGTACACACACAACATAGAGAGAGACTACAAAATCCTGGGGTCCACAGGGAGGAAATCCCAGCTGAGATCCTACTTAACACGAGTCAGAAAGAGCCAGTGTCTGACTAACGCCATGGGGCTGCTTGTACCATTTGGCATGGGAATGACAGCAGGACACACATGCAGTTAATCCAGGTCTGCTGGATTAAAGAGGGACCATTTCCCAGTGTCCCTGAATAACTAAGCTCACAGAACCAGCAAAGAGAAATTCCGCTTTTCTTCTTTAAACTTATAACTTTTAAAGGACTACCTGTGGCACTAAAACCGCTCTAAGAATTAATAGCAAATTTTAAAATATCCATCAGAAAAATACTCTGGAAACATATGGCAGAAGAGAAATACTATGCAAAATATGAAATATATAGACAAAGGCTTGTAATTAATGTTCTGCTTTAAATGGAATCTTAAAAGATTCCAAATTAAGATATCTACATTTAAAAAAATGCACGAGGCTGTTCTACATAATCCTGAGGCTTATAGCATATTCCTTGCTATTCCCACCATCTCTTTTCTGCTTTTGCAATCAGTACCAATACATTGTTGATATATTTATTTATTTATTTAAGTAGTTTGAGGATAGCTAAGTGAGTTGTCATACATCATTTCTACTGAGTTCCTGTAATGGTCCTGAATTCCTCAAAATTGAAATCAGCTCTGTGAATGTAAAAGACATAAACAGTCAGCCTTGATGACTAAAAAAGGCGAATGAGGTAACGGTAATGCCGGTGAAGCTGTTTGTCTCCAATGTACCATAAATAGTGAAGTGAAATTAAAATTTTTCAATCAACATCAGCCATGCACATGCATGCACGCACACACACACATATATGAGAAAAATGCCTGATGAGAAGCAGACAGGATCAGAAGTTCAAGCAGAGGTTCGTGCAAAATAAATAAATAAATAAATAAAGGGATTTTTTATTTTGTTGTTGTTTTTCCTGTATTGTGGGATCTCCTAGCTGCAGGAAACGATGGATTGTACTACAGACATCCTTAATTTCCTGCATACTCCCCTAATGCAGGAGGATGCCTTTTTCTGACATGTATCTCATCCTCCTGAAGCTACCCCACTTGACTCACAGTAAATGAACAAAAACGGATGGTATGTATGTTTAACAGTAATATATGCTCCATGTATTGAAATACACTGAGAGCAAACATATTGAAACCCCTCTGTTGTTTTCACCTCTAAAATTAGCCTTCCCTGTACATAGTAAAAATAAGTATAAATACATACATAATAAATATAAATATATTTTTATCTGAAATTCCTTCCCTAAGAACTGAAAATGTTTTTTAAACACTAATTAAGATCAGAATAGCAACAAGTGATTAGGAAGGTCAGTTAAATGCTTTGTCTGAGATTAAGGAAGAAGTCTATGGTACAGTAAGGAAGTCTTACTAGATTTCTTGCCTCAAAGACTTAAAACCATTCCTTTAAGAGATTGATAGCAATTGGTCTCCATGGAGCCACGACACCATTTAATGAATCATGCAACAGGAAAAGCCTATCTCTGAAAAAAGATTCTTTCCTGTTTCAGTAGTATATTTGTAATATACAGTGACAGGAGAAGATCGGAAAAAGGGACAGTTCTCTCGAGCAGGTTGATTAATTAACATAGATTGCCTGAATTCAGTCCAAGCAAACTATGCCAAAGAGGAATCCTGGGCTTGGATCAGTCCCCCAAACACTTTGTCTCACAGCACTGAAGGAAGTCACGAGGGCAGGTATGACATTGCCCTTTCTGAGTAACAGCGAGGCACACGGTGCAGTTCACGGGCCAAGGGACAGAAATAGAGTTTACCAGCTCAGGAAATGGGGATGAGAAGAACATGAATAGGAACACGATCAAAGCTAAGAATAGTCATTTTGTCTGGAATAGGTGTTTTATCTGGTTTCCACAGATACATTGTTTCCTATTTGATTAGAGATGATTCCAAAGTGTAGGCCTGTGACCAAATCTCAATTTGTTAAGCTTCAGAAGTGGTCCGAAGTGGAGTTTAGTTCACAAAGGTTTCCTGCTAGTAATTAAGCAAATAGTAAAGCAAATTCTATGAGATCTGGTATGTTAAGAAAAAAGGAATGCACAATTTTTTCACATTACAAACAATTTTTTGACTATAAAACACAGCAGGCAACTTTTAAAAGTTAGCAGTGATGCTCAATAATGCAAATGTTAGAAATATTTTTCAGTTTTCTAAACCAGACATAAAATATATGATAATGGGAAAGGCTTGGGCAAGATTGCATCACAGCCATTAGCTTTTTCTATAAAATTGAAACGGATAGCTATCCATTATACTCCACATTGCAATTCAGAATGAATTACTCAGTGGTTCCCGGAAACCCACATGCTCCTGCTGTTTGGAAAAGTCCATTACTCTTTGGCAGAGGAGTTCAGGATTATTCCAGATGCTGAAGCTTCTTGAAATTTCGTCCCTTCACTTAATTGTACTGTCTCTGCACCATTCAGCACCATCTGCAATCTGGTGCTCTATAAAACATTGCTCCTCTATCATTTTCTTGCCCTCAAAAGTACTTTTTGTGGTCTACATTTCTCATTTTCTTAAAAACGTGCTGTTCCTCTTCCAGATCTCCACTAAAAGGGCTAAGTGGAATAGAGATGAGAGAGGAAATGCACAGAATCATGACATGAGCCAAGTTGGAAGAGACCTCAGAAGTTCTCCCATCCAATCTCCTCCTGCTCAAAGCTGGGTCAGCCTTGAGCTCAGACCAGGTTGCTCAGAGCTTTATCCAGCACTTTCTTGAGAGTGTCCTAAAGATCGAGCCAGTTCAACCTCTCTGAGCAACCTGCTTCACTACCTCACTGCTCTCAAGGTGAAAAAGCTCCTCCTTAAATCCAGTCTCTTGTTTCAATTTATGTCCATGATCTCTCATCCTCCCACCAGGCAACATTATGATGAGTCTGTCTATTTCTCCTCAGTGCCCTTCCTATCAGTTCTGGAGGGCTGCTATGAAAAACCATCCATTCTTCAGGCTTAACAAGCCCTAGGTCCTCAGCCTCTCCTCATGGATAGGCTCCAGTCCCCAGCCACTGTGGGGGCCCTTCCTTCCCTGAACTAATGATCAGAGCCAGAGCAGCCTCATGGCCTGCAAGCTGATGCAAAGTCCTGCAAAGAATGGTGAGTGCAGCCCTGTGCCATCCTTCTGCAGCTTGAGCAAGGTGCTCTCTCAGTATTGCACAATACACTGTGGCCAAGCCACTGTGTCCAAGGTCAGCTCTAGAATCATTACATGACATGAACAGGCTGAATGAAATATGTAGAAAAATATACAAATCGTCTCCCAGAGAAGTATGTTTTTATTAGAAGTGGTCTTACATCTTTCATATAGTCACACTTCAGTCAGACTGAACGAACTCCCCCTTTTTCATAGATGCCCTTGAGTCTAACAACTATCTTAGTAACAGCAGTGTATACATGCAAAGACAAGTTCTAGTGAATACTAGAAGCAAAAGAAAACCAAAATACTGTTAGTATTTCTCCTAATATCAAGGCACACACATTTTGAAAGAAAAAAAAGGAATAGAAATATATAGGTATATATGAAATATATATGTCAGAATGTAACCTCTCCAATTCCAGTACCATTGGATACTTCAGGGTCTGCCTACCTTCAGACATTGGCCCATAGTATGTTTAAGGTTGGGAATTTAAAAAAATATATATATACACATACACACACACACACACACACACACTCACTCACTCATATGCACATGAGTAAAAAAGAAAGCATTAACTAAGTGTGTAAGAAACCAAAATCAGTTAATGCATAGGGGTATTCAAAACACGTTTGAGAGAAGAGTGGGGATATGAATCAACAAGTTCAATGTTAAAAATGTAGACAACATTAAAGTCGATGAAGAACTCCCTCAGAATATCAGCAGTGGCAGAATCTACAAGTGAAGATTCATACAGAGATTGGAACCCACTTCCCAAGTGGGTTATGCCTGTAGAAAGGACTAGTCCAAACCCATATAACAGAGGCAGAGGCCAACCGTGATCTTTGGGGCTGAAATCTGCCAACAAGTTCACACTCAGTGAATGTATGTTGTTGCACTTGCAGCTTGGCAACACAAAGTCTGACCTCTGTCAAGAGCCTCAAGTGTGATGTGCAATTCAATTACTAAAAGATACATTAAAATCTGGCTTATATGGAGAAGAAATAACAGTCAGCCAGTTTAGCTTGGCATCATAGATTCCACGGTGTCTTCACACAGACATTTCTTCTCTGTTCAACATTCAGTTTCAACATGGACATTAATGTCTTTATTTAGGAACTCCAAGCCAGAAACTGAGACCTTAAAAAGGCTGTTCTGTACCTAATATTTGAATATAGTCACACTGACTATAGTCACAAGTTGTTACTTGTTCAATGAGCACTGAGAAGATGTTCTGGATCTGCTGGAGGTCTTCTCCATATGCTTCTCCCGTACTCTCCAGATACATCTCTGACAAGGACAACTCCAGAACACTTCCATTATCATAAACAGTAGCCAAACTCTTTACACACTCTGATTTTGGGACAGAGTAATGTAGTCCTTTTCTACCAATATCAATAGGTCCATTCTGCTCACACTGAATGAATATATTTCACCCTGCACTCCCTTGGCTCTCCCATCCCTATCTTTCCATGCTAGGAAAGAAAGGAATTCTCCTTTTCCTGCTCAAATGCCTAATAATCATTTCAGCCATCTGCTTCAATACAACAAGCTCTTCATAGAAGCCCATCTAAATGGCAAACCATAAGAGATTAAAATGATTTATTTCAGTTCAGTGCAGTGTCACTGGTTTGGAGTTTTAATAAAATAAAAAATAACTAAGGATTTGGGAAGTACTGTGGCTTACCTATGTAAAAACTCACTCTCTTGCCAATACTCTCTATCGCTGCTGACAGACATTAGAACATTCCTTTCATCTCCTTCCTCTTCTTGCAGTTTAACCTATCCCCTTAAGGAGTATTTGCTTTCTCCAAGATAGATTATACATTGTATGCAACACGGAAACCTTACACACTTTTTCTGCCATCTGCAAGGCTTTCCTACCCACTTTTTTAAAAAAAATTAAATCACTACCCTTGTTAGTTTCCCCTTTGGATAAGTAAATTAGGATGACTTTTTTTGTTACAAGCTAAAACCTAGGGACTGCTATTTCCAGATATGTGCATCTAAATCAGAGAAGCATTTCTGAATCCAGTCACCCAAACTTCCAAGCCTGGTGAGACCAAATGTGGAATGCAAACTGTGATAGAGGCACACACATACACGCACACAAAACACCCCCTCTCTTAATGGAAAAAAACATGATCTAATCTGGGATTGATTTCTTTCAAATAATTCTTTCTGCATCCCAGTGTGACTCCAGGATGTGCAAATTAAGATAAATTTTAAGGGTCAAATTCTTCTTACCACTACATGTGCTCAAGTCAACTGAAATTGATGACAACTGGATGCTGTGTCAGAGGGTGGAATTTGGCACAGAAAGTCACTTTGTAAGGAGAATATGTTTTAAAAATAAAAACGACATGGTGCTCTGAATGCAGGAGGAAATAATTCTGCATGTGGCTAGGGAGAGAAAAAAGCATAAAGAGGCAGAAAAAAGTTGACCAAATAGCTTAGAGAGAATCATGTATGGCTCAGTGGTCAAAACAGAGCCAAATGTGAGGCTCTAAATGAGAATTTTCATAATGGCTCCAGACAAACATACCTCCATTTTATCACTGACTTCAAGTAAAGCTACATCAGTTCTAAGCCCTGACCCACTTTAAGCATTAAAAGAGGAGAGATTGGTTTATTACTTCTATGTTCTTCAGAAAGTCAAAACAGCTACTTAAGAATCTACATCACTGCAGAACTTTGTGTCATTTCATTAAAAAGAAAATACTGTGAAGAATACTTCCCTTCTCTTTCTTCTTTTTCTATTTTTACATCAGAAATGTCCCTAGAAGAAGTCAGTGTAACTTTCAAAACAGGCCTAAATCAAAAACAGATACACACATTCATGTAGATGATTTAGCAGCAATATTTTTTATCAGTGGGAGTTGGCAAATATTATCAAATCCATGTTCATGTTTTGTGACAACTGACCGATGAAAAGCAGAAGCTATTCCTATGCACGTTTTAACCCATTTTTTTTTTTGCTACCAGAATGAATATGAGCACAAATGTCTTCCTGGTTAAACTTTTGTTCATTTGAGTGAAAAGTGAAGATGTGTCATGTCCTCAGCTGAGTTCCAGAACTACTCAGGATGTCATTCAGCATTTAGTTTCAAGCTCCATTAAAATAAATGTCTAACCTGGAACAGCTATCTTCCCAGCTGTTGGATGATTCATTTCCATGATAAGTCCATTGTGCAGCACCTACAAAATAAAAGTAAAATAGGTAAGCCAAAAGTATAACTAGATTTTACGTATAAGAGGAAAGCAAGAGAACTTTTTTTAAAAAAAAAAACATGATAAGTAATTTGCTTTCTTTGCAAAATGAACATCCTGATGTTTGATGCCTACTCCCTACTTATGCATATAAATAGATGCCTTTACACATTTAGCATATCTCTAAGCTCCCCAGTCAACATCAAACACAATTAAGCTACAAGCACGTGACGCTTTCAAACCACAAACAGACAACTGGTACCAATATGGAACAAGAGCTAAAATCTTCACTCACTTTCATTTTTAATCTGCAATATGATTTTCAAGGTCTAGCTTAGCTTATGTTCTCTGATTTTCTTCACTGTTACTTCAACTGGTTTTGAACACGCAATGGATCACAGTATGCAGCATTTTCCTAGTAGCTTTTACGAACATTTGGCAAAGACAGCATGATTTTGATGTTATTTTTGTTCTTTTCAATGGGTTTGCCATAACTCAACACTGGATATATCAGTTGGATGATTATTTATCACAATTCCCCCCCCCCCCTTTTTTTTTCTTATCCTCATGCAGAAAACAAATGTATAATGTAACATCCTGAAGTAACAGAGCAAAAGTTAATTCATTGCTATTCTTAGTGAGCTGCGCTCCTCCTAATTCTGGATCCAAAGTCAATATGGATTTTTTTGGTTCCTTTATCTAATTATTCGGTCATGCATATGACACTGTTATCTTTATCACATAATCTGTTTTTTTGTTTTGTTTTGTTTTCTTTTGCTGAAGTATCATATACAGATCAAAAGCTGACCGTTAGCTAATTATTTTTATTTCCAAATGCTTGAAATTAGAAAATCTTGCCAATTGTAACAGTTACAGAAATAGAAGAGGGGAAAATGACTCAAACGCCATGACCTATCATACCTACCTAATCATCTAGCATCATGAAGAAGGGTAGCTATCCAAACTATTAATGACAGGCATTGGTCTTATTATTCTTGAAAACTTCCTGTAAATGATAAAACAATTTTCCTATGTAGTTTTTATCCACATTTTCTATTCTTATCATTAGAAATTCTTCTCCTAATACATAATCTAAACATCTTTCCTTTATATTAAACATCCTTCTTCTTGTCTTTTCCCCAACTGGACAGAGAAAACTGATCACTAGCATCTTTATAACATTCTTTTACATTCTGGAAGATTGTAATCACATCCTCCCTCAGTCTGCTCTTTTCTAGACTAAACAAATCTAATTCCTTTAAGCACTCTTTGCAGGTCAGATTTTATGAACTTTTTATCTGTACAGAAGAGCATGCTTAAGAAAATCCCATTCCTGAACAGGTGGTGTCAAAAGGTCAGGTCAGCTTCTCTTGGCTTTTGGGTTGAGTCTATTTAACTGACATTTAGAAATTCAGATATTTCTGATAAAAGATACTGATGGAGGAAAGTCTATTCACTGGTCTAATAACTTGGCGCTGTACCAAATCATTTGTTCTATTTCTCTTATAGAACGAAGACAAGTTTGGTAGACATTCAACTGGGACATTCAAAATTTTTCTTCCAAATGACAGAATAGGAAAATATAATTGCTTGTCTTAACTTATGTTTAGAACCTTTCCAGTTATGCTCTTACTCATTCTTGAAACTCTGGCTTTCTTTATCCATAACTTATTTATAGATAAAAAAAAGTTATATTCATAACTTACTATGGAACTCTCTTGTCTATTTTATTGATTATTCAACTATTAGTTAATTACCACTCGCATGCAAGAATATATGCATATCAGAACTGGAAACCAATAGGACACTGACATACTATGCACTTCTTCAGATGACAAATAAAAGGCTGTGCATAAAAGTGGCAAGATTTGGTTAAAGAGATAGAGATTCTCTAAGAACTAATCAAGTTTCCACAGTATTCATGACTTAGTGGCATCAGCATAAGTAGACTTATGCTGATAGTGTAGACTAATCTGCATATCAAATCTCAAAAATTCTTCAAATCTCCTAAGATCCTCCAGAGACTCAAGATTACATTCTCCTTTTTTCTTTTAATAAAGAACTAAGAAACAACTTGAGTATCCTTATCTTCTGCTTTCTTTTTAAAATAATTCCTGAAGATACAATCGAATTTCAATTCCATCTTCATGTAAGAATGGTGTTGACTTTTCCTCTCAGATACATTGTTTTGTCCAATGTACTGAAATTCCTCTTATGTTTATTTTCCACAGTTATTAGTTTTATACTAGTATATTCAACTCCATCTTATCTCTGGACAGCTTCAATGCTTATAATTAACCCCCAAGCAATCAGTCACTGACTAATTTTTTTCCCCATATGATCATTTTTTCAAAGAACCTTATAACTTCCTATTTTCTGTGTTCTATTATTAGGATTTTCAAAAAAGAAGGAAAAAAAAAGGAAAGAAAAGAATAAATCTTCACTGACTCTTCTTTCTGTGTGTTATAAGAATACTGAAGGAAACACATATGACCATTATAATTAATTTTTTGGAGAAGGCAACAATTATATTCATTATCATCAAAGACGGGGAAAGTTTGGAGAAATATTGCGATGGGAATTGAATGCCTTCTCCATTAGCTTTCACCCCCAAAATGACCATAACCTTTCTGATGTGCTGGAGCCCTCTATTGCCTTTGTATTCACCCTTGCTCAAGCTAAGAAACTGATCAATCAAAATCATGATATAAAGATGATGGCCATCACTAGCCCATTTAGTTGTTTAAAGATGTTTTTCCCCATATAATTTACTTTGCAGGCTAAAAAAATTCTATTACTGCATTATCTATTACCTTTGGATATTTTTTGACTCAGATTAGAGTTTGGGTAGTATTCTACACTCATTAGAATTAAATCATTGTATGGGAACCAGAAGTAGAATCTACTGTCTTCCAGTAATAATCTTATGTTATTTCACTCTACTCAAAATATATCCACCTTCTAAATTAAAGTATAAAACTCTTTTTTCTGTCTACAGGTTAATAAATAAATAAAACAAAAACCTTATTGCGCTATTTTTAAGCTTATTGTCAATGATAGCACTGTCTTGTTCCCCTGTGATATTTTAAAGCAAGACTTCTTTTTTTCTGTTCAGTTATAACCATTTATGACTTTCCTCCTTACTGTTAGTACTCTAAAGTAAAAGTCTTACTTTAAAGAAAAAAAGTTATAAAATAGGAAATAGTCAAAAAAAATCTCTGCATATTTCAGACTTCAGTAGAAGATAGGACTTCTCTTAATTGTATCTTGTGTAAGCACAATTCCTCCCATCCACATTTTTGCTACGTATTTTTTTCCTACTCCTCTGTGTATATATACACACATATAATTCTATCATCAGTTTCTATAACTCCATTTTGGGATGGACTTGCATATGTGGACAGTATTAGACTTGCCCATGCTAAGAAATGAAAGTATTGTTTAGTGGTGGATAAAAATAACAGAAGCCAGTACATTTTAATGTTACTTAGCAAGTATAGATTATTACATGATTACTCAAACTACAAGAAAGAGAACAAATAATATGATTTTTTTATTTTAGCATCAGAGAATAAAATTATTTAATTACAGTTTTATTCCAATAGTATTTTCCCAACATTACAGGAAAGTAATCCCATACAAATTTTAGGCAAAGATATTACTCTTTTATTTGTGTAATGTAAAGCAAGCGTAATTTAATATATTTCATCATGTGTATTCTCAGTTGTTTCATTGTTTCCTCTTAGTTTGTCATGAGAACAACTATGGGGGATACTTACATCAGCTGCTATGAAGCTCAAAGTAATCCAGATATAATACCTTAAAGATTAATCTTGCCATTTTCCCCAATGTTATTAACTATAAGTTAAAAAGTAGCCAAAATATTTATATCAGGCAGAGTTAAATCCCTTAGCTATCTGTTTTCATAAGGAGAATCAAACACTAAATCTAGTTATTTCTTTTATTCTCACCTTGTTCAAAATAATTACTTCAATTGACATTAGTTTTCTGCATTAATATCTGTGTTACTAGTAAGCATGTTATTTTAATACATTTACTTTTGTTGTGCAATTAAAAATTGACATATAAGGCAGAAAATAAGTTTAAAATAAATTTAATTATGAAATAAGATAGAATATGGTTATAGAAAACCAGGTCTTCAGGCAAATGACTTGTAAAGTTCAAAATCTAGATTAAAATATGGGCTTTTACCTCTTGGGAGTTAAAAATACTTCCTTTACAAGATCATATAGTGCACACAGTGCTGGAGGATACTTTTGACGTTCATAGATAATTCAACAAAAAAAAAAAAAAAAAAACAAAACAAACAAATAAAAGAATTTAATCTGCTATGACTGCATTATTACTCCTTAAGACAATAAGGCACACAGACCATTAATGCAATAGTGGTTTCCTTTGGAATACATATGTGTGTGTGTGTGTGTGTGTGTGTCTGTGTGTGTGCATATATATATATATATATATATTTAAAGCACAGTTGATAAAGAGTGAATTTCACAGTAAATTAACAGTAATTAGCAATTTATAATAAAAGCACACTGTTCATTAACAAGCATTTACCTTCCTCTCATCCTTCCAAAAAGAGTAGCTCTCTTACCTACACTACACCCAAAATATTTTATGATTGAGATAGTTGTACAAAAGGAAGGTAGAAGAGTATCAGAAACACAGCTTCTATTTTTCCACACAGGTAACAGAGTGTTTGGCCACCTAGTAAACACATGGCAAATTCTGTAATTATGAAAAGGTTTATTTTATATCTTATCAGTTCCTTGCAACTGTAAGGTTAGGTGCTCATGTATGTAACTGATTATCCATGGCAATGTAAACTTCCCTCTGACCTACTAACAAGTTTTCCAGTGCATTCTACTCGCTTTCTTTTAAAAGTCTCCCTGCATCCCAAATCCACACTTGCACAGATGGCACTCTCACATTATCATCTAAAATTTAGCAGAAGGGATTTTCAGGGCCACAAAGGAAATGATGCAACCATCTTTTCCATATTTCTGTAGCCACAAGATAGCTGGCTGTTTGTAAGTGTAATTACCACTCGTGCCTCCAAAACCACAAAAAAATAATAATGTTGTTTTTCTTGTATATGCTGAACAGAGAGCCATGACCATAATCATCCACTAAACAAGCAACAATGCATGTTGTGCAAAGAATGTCATATTAGTATCCCACATTCTAAAAACCTTCTGAATAATAAGATCCTAGCTCACTTGAAATTTGAAATGGATATCAAAGATATCTCTGTTCGACGTCTGATTCTGCTTGGGCTTG
>JAVCKT010032446.1:0-10388 GCA_032273925.1 Rhynchotus rufescens | reverse complement strand
ATTAGAACAGTGTCAAGAAAAAAAAATGTTTTGCATATCAGCATTATATACCCCCCTTCAAATACAATATTTCTAATATTTTCAAGTCGTGGTGCATAAGAAAGTTCTTTTCTATTTCTAATAACTTTAGAAACTATGTTTGGAAACAGACAAATAATGTCATGTGCTCACATCAGCAAGGCAATATATGCTCTCCACCATATGAGGAGGCATGCAGGTATTGTATTGATGAAACACATCTGTCACCACTTTACCTGCATCTACCTCTTGTGTTTGAAGTGTCTCGCCATATCATGCTGGAACAGCATCTAACTTTAACATAATTAAAGTTCTTTACGTATTTTTTGATTGAGTGAAATCTGCTTTTGTTTCTGGCTGCTTCTCAACTATTCTTTTTCTTTTGCTCCTCCTATTCTGGCATACCAGTGTGTATATATAGCTCCTTATCCCCTAGCATTGGATCTATGATGCTAAATGAATCCACCTACAGAAAATCACAGTTCACAGGAATGTCCTTATACTCAATAACCAAATTCTACTGGTCCAATGGTCTAAATGACTGTCTTACAGTCATTACTTACTCTGGTAAGTTTTTTTCTTTCCTTCTGTAGGAGTGAGTTGACAACTTATATCAAAGTTCTTATGCCACAGCTTCACATGCTTTTCCACGCACATGTAGGCATTATTTCTTTTTATTGACATCCTCATGGGTACATTTTTAAATTCCTGATGCATATATTGTTGGTTCAAAAAGTGGCCTGAACCTTGTAATTATATTCAAATACTTATAGTCTTCCTACTCCTTTGGTTGCTGTGCCTATGTGTTGTTGTATTACAGAATACATCAGTTGGATTCCATATTGATTCTTAAGATTTAACTCACATAATTTTTACTTGGTATCTTTTGCCTAAAGAGAGTTTTAAAATCTTCCAGTCTTAGAACAGTCCTGTAAACAAATTCCTGGCTGTTGGCACTTCACTGCTGAGTTTAAGTTAGAGAGCAGCCATGGCTTTAACCATAAAAGGCCTATCCTCATACAGTACATCAGCATTTCTCACCTGCATTGCTGTGTTCACTGAAGTCGAGAATTGCCCTTCACTTGTACACTCTAGAATGGCCTGTTCCACAAATGCAATAGCTCCACGGGATGAGGAATTGCTTCCCTTCTGCCTTATCCCACTGTGACATTTGACCAGCTGAAGGTAGTTGAAGTCACCCATTATTACTGCCTCATTAGGCTTAGCTGATACTTTGATCTCCTTCAACATTTTTGGACTCAATATCCGTTTCCTGATCAGAAGGCTCACCAGTGTAGCCCTAATACTGCTCCCTCAGCTCTATGACCTAATCTGTCCTTCCTGTTCAGTTTATAGCCAGGTATTACACTCTCCCATTGATTTTTGTCATTCCAGCATTCCTCTGTAATGGCCGCTTTGTCGAGATCTCTTTCTCTGCCAAGAATTTCAGGTCACCTATATTTTCCTTTACACATCTCATGTTGGTATACTGACATGTATAGGGTTTGTATGCATTTGGGGAAGTGGGGAGTTGGCCACATGCCTTTTTTGTTTTAACTCTTAAGTTCAACACTCTATTACCTTTCCAGAATGTGCTTCTATGGCCTCCAATGTCCCTCCTTCGGTCTAGCTGTAAATTTCATTCTTGTCTCTTACACCTTTTGTAATACTGACATCCTTAACAGATGTCTTTAAACAGTCCAAGCCCTCGTTTGTCAGCTTTTCTTCAACTGCTTCATGAGTAACCACACTCGTTAATTTTCTGCGCCAGCAATCTATTTTTATGGCAGTTCAAGACAACTTCAGAAGTGAGTATAAAAATGATAAGACTTCATCAGGCTTCCAGGATAAGTTTCCAGGATTCCTTTAGTAGTTCATTTTACTGGCACAAAATATATCTGCTACAGTGTTCTCCTCTCAGGCACCTTTTGAAAGCATGTTTCACCTATCTCTTGGACTCACCATCTTTCTCCCTGAGGAGCTGCTCTGCAAATTGTTTTGTAGCCAAGGTGTACCGATGACTAATGATTTAGGCCACTTAATTTCCTAAACAGTCTTTCAAATTCAAATAACTGAGTTGATATCTGACCTTAGTTATTTAAATTAAAATTTCCATGTTATTATTTTACTGCCTTCTTGTACTTACACTACAAAATAAAAATGAAAGCGTCATTGCTCCTAAATCAGCCATAATATAACATACAAAACAAAAAGAAATTAAATAACCCAAAAATATTAAACAACGAAAAACATTTGTGAGAGCAGAAACACCTTTGCCATTGTCTAATCGCCAAACACTTACTTATTCTAGGAGAAAAAACACTAAATTCAACTCATACCTCACAGTCTAGGTAAAAATGAGACAGCTGCTAAATACGTCTATATAAATCTGAAATGTTTTCATCAGATGTATTGGAAAATAATGAAAGAGTAAGAGAAGGCACTTTCCTTCTAATCACAGACCATATTCCATCAAGGAACCAGTTCTTTAACTCTTGTGCAGAAGAAAGTATTAGAATGAATAATAAGGAGATTAAGAGAACCACGATTTATAACTCAGGCCAAGCTATGCAAAAATGCAAGCGCACAAGTTTGTAATTAAGTACATAAATTCTCTGATTTTTTCAAGCTTGCAGACTTGACTCTGACTTCAGGGGCTTTATGGGCGCTCAAAAATCAGGCCCTGTCTCTCAGACACTTGAGCACAGCTCCCTGACGACCTCTTGCGCCACCAGTCTGGAAATGTGGCAGAGCATCTGCCCTGACTGGTGACAAAAATCAATTTATTTTTCAGATATGTTTATTCACCTTTTCCCCGAGAACTGAAACGTGACAGCGAAGCCACGTTTGGGATGGTTTCGAATGTGTAGATCCTCACCATGCAGAAGTGTTTGAGCAGAGCTGGTTGGCGAGGAGCGCTGGCTCGTCCCCACCACGGGCCTGGCTGCGGCTCCGCTCAAAGCACTGGCTCGGGGATCAAAGAGCCCGTCTCCAGCTGCGGCAGAACTTTAATGTATAGCCCTGACATCTCCGCGCTGATCACCTGGAAGGTGCTGCAGAAACAGGCTGGTTTTATTAGGGCAATGGCCTGAAATACTGACTGCTGTTTCTCTTTTCACGCAGGATTACTGCTTATGTATCGCTAGCTGTGGCGTTAGAAGTCACTGGTTTCGCACAATTTTTTCCTGTTTTAGATTAATACAAGTACTATTTTTAACGCTTAAGTTTTATGCTTACAGAAAACATGAACAAATCTAATTATAAACAAATTATTAAAATGCAAGCGAATGTAAAAAAAGAACAGAAATGTCCCCCACTGCACATGAGTTACATTATTTTGGTGACAAGAATGTCATATGAAAAGCTGTCATTTTATTTTACTTTATAGTGACTCAGCTTTCATATTAAACAATAACAAAATAAGTTTCCAGATGTTTTCCTTGGTGGAAATGGACTTGCAAATGTAAATGACTGAAGCTGTATCCCTAAAGCAGAAATAAGCTGGGACTGCCAGGTTGTCACGAACTATGTTCCCTAAGTGGGAGTCTGCTATGAAAGAAATACTGAAAGCCTTTCCATTGCCACTGTTTACATATCCATCCTGCAGATAATTCACGTGTTCATTACCTCTGAGGAGCATATCCACATTTTTTAGGCATCCCAACATTTGACCCAGCTGTCTGACTATGAGGCTAGCAATAATGAAGAGAAAATTTTCATGGTTTCCACAGGGCTTTCTAGAACTGAAGTTTCCTGAAGTACCTTTTTTTTTTTGCCATATGACCTAGGGAGATCACATGTGGTTGAAACTTTGCAGTGAAAACATACTGAAGTGCTTGTCCAACATATAGGAGAACAGTTATTTCAAAATATGTAACCTTTAACAACCCCAAATAGTAAGAACACTTCTAATAGTTCTGTTATAGAAATCAGATGTGTTTTCTCAGCTAGGCATCTACATGATGGCAATACATTTATAGAAGAAGAAACCTCAATAGCCAGGGAACCTCCGATAGTCACTCACAAAGGTGCTGTGGCTAAGGAACCATTAATATATCACTTGGTGTCTGGTAGTCCTTGGGGGCCTCACCTGTTTCTCCCAGTACAAAGTACATACTCAGGATAGGTTTTCCAATCTTGCACGCCACACTGAGTCCCCAAGAGCCTTCTTCTAAGTACTCCATCCATCTTTCACCTGCCATGTAAGTGTTACGCTTATTTATACACCACTCACTGCTTTGTTAGAGCTGGTCTGTCAGCTCAGGGAACCTGCCCCTTCCTGGGGCTGCAGGACATTCACACAGGACATTCACACAGGAATGCCACTTAATGTGGGCACCTGCTGAGCACTGCAAAGCACATCCAGGTGGACGTCTGTACCCGTCGTCTGATGCGGTCTCACCTACTCACCACGCGTGCACCAAAGCCCTGCAATACACAACTACTATTGCAAACCACAAGTGCCATGCTTACACGGAAAATAAGTACTCTCTTTCTGTCAGGATCTTCCATGCCTTTCTAGGTGTCACATCCTGATCTATTTTATCCGCTTTTCCATTATCAATGTTAAATTTTCTGAGCTTTAATATCCAACCATAACACTCCTCTCCAGTTTGCAGCAGAGCAAAATAATTCTAAATCCAGACCAGTATTTCAGAGCTAAGGCAGTACAAATGAAAGAGCAGGTTTGTTCTCAGGAACATCTAACCTTAAAAAAAAAAAAAAAAATTCCTTGTTACAGCTATTTGGTCAATAATGTGCACTAAATACTCTGTGAGAATGAAATATAAAAACAAAACAGTATTTGAATACTGAATATCTCACCATGAGCAAAACAAACAAACAAAAAACACTACAGGTTTTTAAATAAAATCCTTTTATGAATGCTGGTTCCAGACTTTTCTTGTTTCAGAGCAAATGATATTATCCCATTAACCTTAACAATGGAACTGCAGGACTCAAAAAACCCGCAATATCAGCAGCCTGAATGTTAATGTATATCCTGCACATTCAACTTGATGTCCTCATGCCAAAATATCATTCAGCTGGAAAACACACACCAATTACTTAATGGAATTAAGTCTTTGGAAAGCACTGTCTTTATCTCAAACTATAGAAATGTTAGAAAATTGGAAATTTCTTGATATATCCCTAAAACCATACACAACCTTACAAAGTGTGAAGCTTTTGTTTTGGCTCTGACCTTCCACATTACATACCCATTTGTGGCCAGATGTGACACTCAAGTAACCAAAATTTGTTTAGCCCTGCAAGTTGCTAACTGAGACACCTAAGGTTGTTCAATATGATTAGAATTGCTGTTTATAAAGTCATCATATGCATTTTAGGATCTTTGAAATTCCATCAAGGAGCAATAAATCTTATCCCTGAGTACACTTGAAGCAGTTTTCACTTGAACTAATATTTGGCAGGATTAATCTTCCAGGTCAAGCCATAGCACTCCTCATGATGTTCTCTATGCATAAAACCTTTCATTCCGCTCAGCACTACTTAGGCAAACAATTAGAATAAAGGGCAACCATACTACTAAAAATGTAGAGAAGTGAAATCTAATAAAATGAAAGTGTTTTAAGCTTCTAGACTAGAAGCTTAAGCTTCATGACTAGATCATGCCTGGATGAACTTTAGTCATGGCTCAGAGGCATCAAAATTTCATATTTGTTCAAGAGTCAAGCAGTAAAAGGCCTTTTATTCCTTGACGGGGCAGATGAATGTTGAGACAAGTAGGATCTGTCTCAGACTTTCACTTCAAAAATCTAAAAGTGCTGAAGTAATTTTCAGAAGTGTTTCTTTGATATTTTTACTTTGATATATGGCACTATTTAGGTTTTGTGACAACCAGAAACCAAAGCATCTCAAAAAGAGTTGGAATGTGGATCAGGGGCCACAGAAATTGGCTTCAGTGAAGAAAGGATAACACGGATGACGACACTCTACTAGGCTGTGTAGTGGTCATGGAATAAATTGTAATTTATGATATTTGAAGAGCAGCAATAACAATGGAAAATGGAAAACAACTAATTAGGGTGATGCAGTAGTGAAGAGGAAAATGAAACTAGGAAATTTAAATTTCCTGTTGCTATTAAATTTCCTATCTGCCTATGCTTCTTAATTGGACAGAATTTAAAAATAAATAAATAAATAAAATTGAAGTAAGCAAATATGTTAGAAAATACACTACCAGAAACAATCCTGGGCTTTCAGAAGATTGGATCTTTCAGTGACATGATCTCTGGCATCTAGGTTCAGTGATTAGGTGAAAATCAATAATTTAATATTTCCAATGAGGATGAGGCCACAAAAGAGTCCTGTTGGGAAGCGACTTCCATAGATCTTCCTGCATAGTTTCCACACCAACAGATTTAAATTGGCTTCGATTACACAAACTTTTCTAAATTCATATCAGAACCAAATCTGTGAACTTGCAAACCTTTTTCCCACTCACCTAGTACCACTACTTATATAGATAAGAAATAGAAAAAGGTATGATGTTTTTCCACCCACCCATAAACAGTTGCTGCATAGAGTAGCCACTGACGTGTACTACACTGTAGTATGTGACTTGGTGACTTAGTGAAGTCAAAGAATTTCTTGTAGAAAAATAAGCTCGTATTCTGCAATTTCTTGCTCCACTGTGAATATCTGGGATAATCTGGGAAATTAACCTTTGACCACATTCATCTCCACAGAAGACCCTAAGAACAAATATGGTCCTACCATGAAAATTTAATTTCAGTGCTTAGTATTATAAGCACTTACTATACCACTTAGTATAGAGAAATACTATTTCCCCAGTTTCTCAGAACAATGAAAGGCACACGGAGCACTGTAAGATACAAAAGGGACAGACCTCTAGAAAAATAACTGCAGTGTTGGGCAAATTTCAGATCAGGGAACATAAGTCATCTTTCTTCTGATTTATAGCAGCAGATGTGAGACAAGCTGCCGAAACAAATTTGCACTATACAATAAAATTTTTGATATTGTTCAAGTTCACTATCATTACTCCCATATATCCATTGACGTGGATGCTCCTTATCAGTTCTCTCTTTTTCTCATATAGCAAAATATTCAAAGGTTGAGAGTCAATACTCAGCGATCGAAGGAAAAAGCAGTAATGCATTCAGAAAAAGTTACCTGGATGAGTGCTAAGTGCAAAAGGTATAAAAATGACAGCACATATGTGTCTTTAATCCAGTTTTCACTTGCAGCTCTGAGAACTAGTCCGTTTTTAGTCAAGGCTCTTTTGATAACAGGCAATTGACAGTTAAGGCCTGCCTGCATTCTCCCTTAATCCATCAACACACACTTGAAAAGAGATACTCAATCTCCAGAACAAATCTGAAGTTTTTTTTTTCCAAGTAGGGCTCAAAGAGATAACTTACTTGTAGTTTTGCATAAATACATCACTCCAGAAGACAACATCAAAGACAGCAGAACTGTTGTAAAACTGCTGCTTATTATTAAGTGTTGGTCAGATATTTAAGTAAATTTAATCTCTGCAGCATTTAATGAAAGTAAACCATACTTAAGCTGGAAAGTTTATTAATTTTAAGGAACACTGCACCTCACAAAAAATTACTAGTAATTTTCCACATAGCTAACTGCTGACCATATGTAGCTATAGGATATTCAGCTTACATTAACCTTGTGCTTGATTACTAGATTGTAAATACCTAATTCTGATTGCAGTTTATTATGGGAAACAAAAAAAAAAAAGCAGGTGAGGCAGGAATCCAATTTGTTTACTCTGACATGGTTCCACAATATGAACCAGGATGTATGATAAATGGAGATTGGCTTCAAAAGCTCTAAAATGCTAAGATAAATGCACCAGCAGTTGCTTCAAGGTTCACTCCAATTAGGTGGGAATAGTTTTACAAAGAGGAGAAGTATGCAATTGGGAATCTGGACAAGGAGCTGTGTAACAGTCTGGGATTGCATGTTGATTAGCTAGAAAGACAGTGGCTGCTTCCACTGACGTAAACGGAGGCAGAACAAGACCCAAACGTGCTGGATTACCACCCTTCAGTCAGGTTTTGCACTTTAGTCTGTTAATGATGAATCCCAGTCGGACATTCACAGCTATCTCTTGAAATCCTGGAGTAGTAAACACATTTTGTTCACTATCATTCATCTACTTAGGTATAAGTTCTCAACGAAGGGCTAAGGACAGCCTTCAGGCATGCAGCATATTTTTCTTTCTACTGCCAGGCAGCAATGTTGGACAAATGTGATTCTGTCCTTAGGAGGTGGCTGCCTGAGTCTCTCTCATGCTCATACTTTTCTGCTTGCAAAAGCTGTCATTGTCAGTATTTGAAATTTGTATTAAGTTCAGGAAATTACTGATCTTTCAAAGTCCAATTAAATTAACACTCATGTTCTGGAGTTTTAAACCTAGTCATTTCAGCTTAGGAAATGTGTAATCACAGATTGATTTGAGACTGTAAATAAACCAAAAAGCCTTCATAAGCCTCCCCTTAGTCCAGTTGTTATTCTCACAGTAAATCTATGAGACACCCTAAGGGCACGAAACAAAGGTCTCCCTTTCTACCAGCAGAAATACTATAGTATGATCTTTTATATTTAAAAAAAAAAATTAAATTTAAACAATTTTTAAAAATTATTTTTGATGATTAAAGAAGCTATTGCTATATACTTTAATTCTCTATATTTCTTAGTAAAAAAGAAAACACAGTAGTTCATAATCCTCCTATTACAATGTTGTACTTGGATGTCTTAAAAAATATATTTTCCTTCTCTTGCTAATTAATGCTGAGACTTCTAAATGAATTTGAGAACAACATAAAAACCATATGTTAAAAACTGACAATTGTGATCAAATTACAATAGAGATCTGCTAGTTCTCCCTTTAACTTTGTAAATGTGTTAAAAATATTTCCCAAAACCATCACAAGTATTAACAAAATGCTCTAATATATGCAAAGACAGAAGTCTAGAAACTAGCAAATAAAATGGCATTGAGTTCACAAGTAAAGAAAGAAAATTAATAAGCAGAAAGGTCCTGTGAGATATGTATCAAAAAATCAATAGCATAATTCTTTAGTTCAAAAAAATGTGTTTCCATCAAAAACTTAAATGCAATTCTATGTCTCTACTAGATATACCTTCCATTTTTTGTGCCACTGGAAGAAGATCCCAGAATTTGATCTCCCATTTTTAATAATATTTCTCTTTGTCTTTGAATATCACTACAGAAATGTCAAATGCTTCAAAATTACACCTTCCACTTGTGTACACTCACATTTCAGAGTAAGTTTTAATTGAGGACAACGGAAGTTCTCCCAACCCTATCGCCACTGATACAACATGTGGGCCATAGTCCTCATGGCGTGAAGCCTATAGGCAAACTTTTCAAAGCAGACATAGTCTTATTCCAACCACACTGGTCATGTCAAAAATGTGTATTATCATTAGGATATGCTGATGATCAGAGTAGAAGCATTCAGCTCCATCTTGTTTAAATATACTTCTTTGATGGGTTCTAGCATGATTTTTTTTAAAAGTGAGCCAGACATAAATGCTTCATAAATGCTCTTGAAAAGTTCTGGAGACTTGTCTCTTATGCACACAACTATTTGTACTCATATGCAAAGTTTAAAATACATTGCACATAAAACTGAAAGTTGGATTTAAGCCTTGGGAAAGGATTAATAGAGTCATAATTTTGAGAAAGCCAGTAGCTGTTCCCTAGGCAATCTGAGGACTAAAAAGATATCTGTGTCATTCTGCAGCACTGAAAGTGGGAGGTCAGCTGCCAGGGGTGGCACTCTGAGGGGCAGAGAGAGAATCTAGAGGAATGGCAGATGTCCTCATGATTCCAGCTTCCTAATGCCTGTTGGTAGTTAGATTTGTGCATTAGCATGCGAGGGTCATGCAGGAAGCCTGTGGTTGTTCCAGAAATGTTTTCCTCTCAGAGGAAAAAGTCTCTAATGACATCAATTAGAAGAAGAGAAAGCTGAAATCACTTGGTAATATACAATGAATATGTTATTTTACAAATGGTCGCAGTCAGTTGTTGTATAAGTAAAAGACCAGAATCAAGACTTCCTTTTTTGGTCCTGACCTATTTAAATGAGTATTTAAATAGTTGATATCAACTATTTGATAATTATGCTTTGCATATTTGAAGAAAAGGAAAACAAGAGAAGAGAAAGAAAATACTAATGCCAGCTTTGAAGCTCCACGAATAGAGGATCTACACTCATGCTTTTTAACACTTTCCATTGCCATACTCCCATGTCAACTTGCCCAGAATTCAGTTTGTTCAGGGAGGCCAGTACTTGTGTTAATGTGGCCTAATTAATACCAGGCAGAGGTAATTCTAC
>JAVCKT010032445.1:0-14738 GCA_032273925.1 Rhynchotus rufescens | reverse complement strand
GGAAACTAGTATTAATGTATTGTTCTAGTAAGAGAGATCCTCAAACATACTGTCAGGTCACATAACCAAAACACAGAGTTCCTGTATCAAAACGGTTGCAACCTAAAGAAACATTTTACTTTTACCAAAAAAAAAGGGGGTTTTACTCTGTGGATTTAGTGTCTCAGAAGACTTCTACTGAACAGGTAACTGCAAGATTTATCTACCAGAAAGCAGCAGCAGCGTGGATGGACTATCTGCTGTGGGGAATACTTGGGAACTGCTACATGTGAGCACTCTGCATGTCATTCTGCCTGTTTATGTGACTGTTCTGCTGTTTGCCAACTGCCATCCAAGAGTTAACTCGGGTCTTGGTGGGTTTACACATCTGCAAAAAGGCAAGCACGCTTACATTTAGGAACGGGACAAAGTAATACATATGTCTGTACCTGAAATCCCTCCAACCACATAAAGGTTTCAGAAGAAAACAAAGGACTTTTGAAACTTTTAAAATGTCAGACCCGTAAGACATTGGCAGGAAGACAGACTTTTAGGGAAACCAATTACTTGATTCCCAGAAGTTCTAGCATATATGCTAGACCTGTGCAACTACTAGCGGGAATATTATGCAAGCTGCTCTCTCACCGTCTCCAACCTGTTGCTATTTAACTGTGCAAAAAGCACATTTTAGTGTGTGTTTGACAGTCACCATGGCTACACGAGGAAAAGTCTCCTTAAAAGTCTGAAGACTAAGTGTGGGTGCTGGAGTTTGCAATCCCTGTCTAAAAGGCACGATGACATGCAGCAGCCCACTCCGAAATGCCGGCCACTGAGGAGCTGTCACTTGAAAGGAATACCTACGCTGCACCCGGAGATCAAAGCCACGGCAAATGAATCCCAGCCCTGAAGCAGGGACAACCTTTCCAACATAAAAGGACAGCTTATTTGCCACGCCAAACGCAAATTCTGCTGACGGATTTTGCTAGGGCAAAGGAGGCAGCAGAGATCATGTAATATAAATAGCCGTAGAAAAATTTTCAAGATTATCTTTTCTTTTTTCTCTCATGGGTAATGGTTGAGTCCTGAGGTGGCGGTGACTTTTAGCAACTGCCCACTTGGAGCTGGATTTGGATCAGTAACCAAATTACCACATGCCTTCTACCTCTTGCATGGGCTATCCAAGGATCTCAGCAGAAGTGCTTTGTGTGTGTGATTACCCAAGACCGTCAGTGGTTAATTCCAGAAGTGCATCCTCACTTAAAAATGGTAGTTCCACCACAAATTAAGTTATTATAGCCATGAGTAAAATTAGGTTTCACATTTGTACTTTCTAAAATATCAAAGGCATGATTAGCAAAGTCTTTTGTTCGAGATCTCTGGAGTCCTTGGGGTAATGAAAACTGGGTCAGAGAGTAGTTTCTCTTAAAATTTAAAGTAAATGCTGTGTTCGAGCAACAGGAGCGTCCATGACTCACGGAGCACTCAGCCTGGAGAAGGGGGGTGCTGAAGCCAGGCCCGTGCACCAGCAGTAGCACCCCTGCCCCCACCAAAAGGAGGAAAGGCAGGGGGGAAAGCAGCACAACAGATGATTTTGAGCAGTTTCCTGTTATGATCCCTTGAAAGCAATCCAAGCGTACTTTCCCCCTGCTTTCTGTTTTCTGAATTTCTCCTGACAGTCGGCCCTTTCCCTTGCCAGAACCACAACAAAGGCAGGCCTTGAGTTTCCACGGGGCCGTTTTCTCCCGGAGCCGGCTCTGATGCTCGCACAAAGGTGTTATTGTTGCTGGCTGCTGGGGCTGCTGCACCTGAGGCACTTCAAAGGCTCCGCTCGATGCCCGCCCGGCCACACAGCGCTCGCTCCCACTGCATTAAATTAAACCCGATGATTAATCTCTGCAGCCCCGAGGGTCCCTTGGTGCGCACGGAGAGAAAATATATATTTCTATCAAAACACAAGGATAATATACTTTCATTTTATAGCCCTAATTAAAAAAAGGAACGGCTGATTTCAGCCAAATGCAGCTGCGCGTAGCTCTGAGTAAAATACAACTGCTGCGTGTGCTCTACATTCACTTCATGCAGGTTATGTGGGTATAGGTAAAAGAATAGTAAAGTCCTTTCACAGATTAAATCCAGAGAAGCCTAAAATTTGTTTATTGTCTGCCAGCTAGAGACTGTTACACCTCACAGCAAAGGAGTTAAAGAAGGCAGGTAAGAAAATGCTTATGAAATGCTGAGTAGTTACATTTAAATTAAAGTCAGGGTAAATTTACCCCCAAATTGCACAAGCATCTACTCCTGAGCTTGCATTCAAATAATTATGCGCTTAAAATGTTCCCCCTTGTCTACAGTGTGTATGTATGACTTCAGGGTGACTTTAATCACTGAGCAGAATATTAACATCAACAAGGGCTTTACCAAGGAAAGATTTGTCACTTTTGATACATCAAAACAGCTAATTTAGCTACGTCTCCTGTTGTCATGGAGTATGTTTATACTGGTATGTTTTGCTCTCATTTGGAAAGCAAAACAAGCTGTAATTGTGTAAGTAGGTCTCTACATTAAATCTTATTAGCGTACACATGTGAAAAAATTAATAAAGAACTACACATGTATCTTCTTCCAGGACCAGTTACGCCAAAGAATAATTTAAAGCCAATTGGAGCATTTCCAGCTGCTCAACGTTGCCCTGAGACCTTTTGGGGAAACTGAGTGCTGCTTAGCTCATTTCAGTCCAGGATTAGGTCTCTACTAGCCCAGCCCAGTCTAATAAGTTAAACTAACTCAGCTAAAATAAACAGGTTAGGAAGAGTTCACACAGACAGCATATTCTGAGGGACTGAAGTGACAGAAGCCTCCATCAAAAGAACCAGAAACTGTAATAAATAAGAAGAGTCTAGAAATTGTAACTTCTCCTGCCCATCCTGGTATTTGCCGAGTGGAAAGGTCTGTGCATTGATAAGCACAGATACCAGGGTATTTTTCCAGGGACAGAGTATGTCTAACAGTGGTGGGATTCAAAGTCCCAAACTCTGGGTTTAGATAGGAATCCATATGTACTTCAACTGTTCTACAGGACTTAAAGTTTGGTTAAATGCTCTGCTCCACCGAACTGGGATTATTCATAACCTTAAATTCAATCGTCTGCTTAAATGTTTCACTGAACTGCAATCTGTATGACAAGATCATCATCTTAATAATGCTGTTTTATCATCTTAGTAATGCCGTTACTATGAAGACAACTTTCAGACTCTGTTAACATTGCCATTTTATTTATTTACTTACTTTTAAAACTACTTACTTTCTCTATGGAGATCTCTCTCCACGAAGTAGGCTAGTAATTCCTAAAGCCTCTAGCTTTAGCCTATTGCCATTTGCTCATTTAGGAAAAATCCAAGTTATAATCAGTCTAAATTTAAGACCGTAATGAGTTTTAAATAAAAAACGTGGCAGATAAGGGTACTTATCTAAATGGAATGCTTTCAGACTCATACATTTTAAAAAGGTATAAATTTCAAAAGCAGACACTAAATTTTAATTGCAATCTCAGAAAAAGCTTTTGTGTTAATTCACTGAGAAAAATTAGCAAAGTGAAAATTGCTTATCAAGGTTTTTCTTTCTCTTTAGTCATGATACATATCATAATTCTATAGAACATGGCAGCTTTCAGAGGCAGGATTTATATTGATTAAGGGAAGAGATCGAGGAGAAGGGCTGTGACTAAAGACACACACTCCTCCAAACACACTATTCTGTAACACATTAGCGATAGCTTGTCACGGATAACTCAAGCTCCATCTCTGGCTCAGATTTCAGGCTGCTCTTTAAGTCACTTTGGCATCATGGTTTTTACCTTTCATGTCATTTTTTTCAGTATTGATTTCTACTACTATTAAATTTCTTGCTTAGTAATAAATGCATAGTAATATATAATTAATATCCAAAGGTAAAGCTACAGTTACCAGGAAAAAAAAAATCAAGGAAAGCGGGTGAAAGACAGAGGTCATTCCTGCCTTCAGAACCAGTGGTTACTATATCCTATAGATATTAAGCCTAGACATACAACCTACCCCCATGTGGCATGAAGATGTTCCACAGATCATCGCAACTCGGGATGTAATCGGCTGATTCTCACATGGCAGGTTGTGTCCTTTCACATCTGCTCCAATTACTCCTATTAAAAAAAATATTAAAAGCCCCTTTTAAAAGAAGAGCAACACAACCCTTGCAAAACAGAGCTTTTATGCACACAAAAAATTGTCATCTCGCATCAGTAGCACAAATCAAAAGATCTCTTTAGTCAATGAACAACTTCATTTTATAGACTCAAAATAAAACACATTTTCATTCCAGATACATGAGGACACCAGACCATTTCCTCCATATTCACGTTTACCATAATTTTTAAACATCATCACTCCAAATACAGCTAAGACCTCTACTGTCTTAGGCAGTGCAGTAACTTGTCAAATAAAAGCCTGCCCAGTTCCAAAAGGCACTGCAGCGGAGGGCAGATATATTTATTGGTTCACATATGTTATCATGCATATGCTGCATATTGTGTGTTCCCAGGGGATGAGCTGGAGAAGGGGGTAACTGGGTGGCAGAGTGGAGGGCTGTCACTTCTGTAGTCCTGACTGCTGCCGCTGCTCTGTTGAGGTCTCATCCAGAAGATGAGATGGCTCCTTCCCGAAGGGCATCTGTGCTCAGCAAGGAGGAGCGTCTGCCCGTGGGATGGGGCAGAAGATGACAAATGCAACAAGTGCTCAGCCTGCAGCCAAGGCTAGGGCAGGAGCTCTCAGAGAGGGTCCTGCCTACACGACAGTGCAGACCTGCACTGCCTGCACAATATCGGGATGCAGCAGCACATTCCGTGTAGCTCAGTTTAAGGACAGGCAACTACCAAAGGAGATTCTGCCTTCTCTTCCTTCTCCTCTTAGGCTGCATGTTCGCACTACACTGTAATGCACACAGAAAGAAATAACACACACACACAAAAAAACACAGTAGGAAAGGACAAATAATATTTTGTTCATCCTTTTTCTCTTGAGCATTATTTTTCAATTGGATCAATGAGCAGTTTGGTGACTGGTTTGCTACTACAATAGTAGCAAACAACTAAAATCCTACTAAAATAGTCCTAAGGAAGAAAAGCAATTAGTCTTTCAGTTCACTCTACAACTCCAGACCATAGGGGACAAAGGAAGGAGTAGGTTCATGAAAGAAGGAAGGACAAAAAAGAAACCCTCCCCTCTTGACCAACATTAGGTCAAATAAAGGTAAAACTTCTCAAAGGTCACAGGGAAACTTCCCCAGGAATGTGTGGATGCTGGAGAACCAGGAAGCCTTACAAATTAAGCTGGACTGAAACAACAGACCAACACTGCAACGGCAAAATAGACAACAGATAGATTTCTTTCAACTCTTTTATTTTAATCTGTTTTGAATGTGTTTCACCCAGTAGTTATGTGTTTCCTATGAACTGTCCAGTTTCCTAATACATATTTCAGCAAAAAATAGGTTTAGAAAATGAGAACTGTTCAATGTCTTTTAATGTCTTTACACTTTTATAAAAGGTAAAGCAGATTCATCTCAGCATTCTGGCCAACCAAGCGTCCAATAACAAACCACTATCAACTACTGCACAATTAAGCACTATTTTTTTTCTTTTTCCTATTTCCCTATCATCCTTATTTTACAGACAACTTAGTTTCAGAGACACTGAAAAAGTAGTTTTCAAAAAAACCTGCAGGTCTCATCTGTCAAGCTGTATTTCTTCTCATTGCAGGGGCATCAGTAAGGCGTATGCTGCACATTTCACATACACAAAACCAAAGTTGAAGATGCCACGTGTTGCCTGTGGTTTGTATGTGACATTTCTTTAACTCTCTTATTTAAGTCACCACTGCAAGATTCTGTTATCAAATCATTCTGTTACAGTTTGTCTTACCATAGTTACCAGGTTATTATGGTATTATGGCTGGAAGTCATTTCAATACCCAGAAAATTAAGGGCTAAAATTTTACTGCTTTGTCCTTATGTCCTTTATTCTAGCTGGTTTATGACTCTGTCAGTAGCAAATTTGTCATATAAAGAGCTTATTTGCAAGGAGAAACAGAAGACAAGGTATGGCTGCTACATCTTATGCTTTGTTTTTCACTGTTCTAACACAGGCATCTAGAAGCTCATCTTAAGCATTTTGGATAGGGTTTTCTAAAATGCACTCTTCTGTACTAGACAATATCATATTGAACCTTATAAAAATAATTAAAAGCATCCTTCACACAAATCAGCAACTCTATCTGAATTATCAGTACGTATTGGAAATTTATTTCTACAAATAAACAATAAAAGATGGGAGAGCCTCATATTTAGACACCTGTTAAGCACTAAGAAAACATTCTTCCACAGAGTGAAATCAGAGCCTTGCCAAAATCACTCGGAATTTTGTCAGCAACTTTACTCGTGTTGAGAGTTACTGGAGTGAATCTCCCTGTTTGTGATTAATTGAAGTTAGATAGCTAATACACCTGTAACATTCAATAATACTGAAATCCTAGATGTTTAAATAACTAAGGATAAGTTAAGGGTTGCCAAAAGTCCTTTTTACCTTTAACTAAGGTTTTTATTTTTTTTTTTTTTTAATGCGAAAGATTCAAAATTTTGTGAAAGATTCTCTAGACAGACAGGAACCAACAAGTCTGTGTACTACACAAACCATACAACACACTTTAAGAAAGCAGGGAATGTTAAGCAGTGACACTTTCTGCTCTTTGCCACAGTGACAAAGTATTTCAGATATTGTACACTAAATTTTCTACTTTTTGCTTATACAGTGATGGTGTCATTTTCAAAAGGGGCAAGGTAAGAGTTTACTCAAGTTGGTCACAAAAGACTGGTCTCCCATAATCTGGAGGCTTTTTTCAAATTAATACAGTAGGTCAAAATGAAAGTCAGATATATAATTAGCTTCTACATTTTTGCTTTTGCATAATACGTATCAGATGGACAGCAGTCATAGATGACCTCCACTGACTTTGGTATCAAATAATTCTCCATCCCCACCTTATTTCACTCAGAACTTCAAAGCCTTCCAAAATTCCAGGACTCTGACCATGAAAACTACACTTTATATGCATTGAAAAGCAGTTAGGAATACTGTGTCAAAGGCTGCTAACACTGAAAATAAATTGTGCCGTTTTTGGTCCAGCATGCAGGATGCGAAAGAGCCCTTTCTATTACTTGACTGCTACAAGCTATTTTTAACACTTGGAAAGAAAAAAAAATAGGAGAGATTCACAGTTGTAGGATGCATCACATTTACAACTATGACACTAACAAGTTCACTTTTTGCAGCTGGTCAAAACAAGATGCTAGAGCTACAGTTAATCTTTCTGAGCAATAAGAAAAACAACATACATGATTACTGAACTTCAGCAGAAACAGTTATCAAAAGCCAAGCAAACAAATCTAACCTTTTTAAAAATCCCAAGCCACAGCTACTAGGAAAAAAACAGATTTTAAACACCACAGAAAAATACTTGAAAGAAAACTGATACTGTAGCAGCTAATCACACTTCATTTGGATCTAAAGAAAACTGCTCTGATGAGCAAAAGATTTCCACTGAACCCTAGTGTTTCAATAACTCTGAAACTTTCTGAGGTAACATTTTTTTCTAACCTATCAAACTAGCAAAAACCTCAATTTCCTGCTGAAAAGTTATATTAAATCTCTTTGCTTTCAACTGTATTTAGATAAGGCCAAAGAGCACAGAAAGAAAACGAAGCAGTTAGCCTTACCAAACATTTCGTGTCAATGCAGCTGAAACCGAGCACTTCACAACATCGTGCTGGGAAGGAAACAAAAACTAAACGTTGGGCCTCCTACTCCAGCTAGAGATAACATGTTCGGAGCCTCTGCACTCACCAAGAAGGGCAATGCTGTTCTTGGCTGGGTCTCCCTCTGCACTGTTTCGCTATCTTACACTATTTCCCATACTCGGAGCTACATCAAAAGCAGTGTTTGAGGTATATATCCATCCTGTGCTAGCATAAATGTATACTGAAAAGTCCTTCTTGCATTATTTAAAAAAGGACAAATTGTTATTAATACTTCCGAGAAAGATTAACCGTGAACAAGCCTCAGACATGAGACTTCTCCCTCAGAACTTTTAATTTGTCTTCCCTGTCCTCAAAGTTTTGACCTACAGGAGATGCAAACTCAGCATGTTGGAGAGACTACTCAATGGTGTTTCAGGGAAACCTGGGAAATTCAGCTGCAGAGAAATAAACTTCGTATTTTGTAAACCCTTTGCTATAAAAAGATATTCAATATTAGCAGTTACTGAAAAGGCTTTTTAACTTTAATTCTGCTATTTCATAAGGACAAATATTAGCATGAGAGCAAATAACTGCATATAAAACACGCTTTGAGAAAAATGTCTTTCTTCAATGAACTTATTATTCTCCTGTTTCCAAGAAGGGTAAACAAGACCGAGTACCTAGTCCTCCAGCATGAGCATCAATGAGAGAAGCTGCTACTGCAGTCCCTGCAGGGAGACCAAGATCTCTCGCAGCCTCTGGCGTTAGACCGCTTCCAACCGACTCTCCAGGAGACAAGACGTGGTTTCCTGGGCAGACACAAGAAAAACCAAACAGCTGTCAATTTACTAAACAGAAAACCAAACATGCATGTTATTAGAGGAACTCCTTTCCTCTTCTTCAGCTTAGAGCTGTACACAAAGCAAAAAGGTTCATTATAAAATATACTTCACTATACATGTGTATGCTAACCACATAGCCATGCCATATCAGACTGCTCCGTAATTGAAGAGGATTCCATATATTACCAGGCTGCAGAGAAATACTTCACCACAAGGCATTAAATCCTGCTCAGTCCCTTTGCAACACATTGGCAATGCACACACACAGAGTCCAAGCTTCTTCTGGAGTTGCTGACTACCCTTTTTGCAGCCAGTCTCCATGTATGTGAAGGCAATTCAGCTCAGCCCGCGTACATCACTGCAAAGGACACTCGTTGCACAAGGAGGTGGCCAGTTTTTCCATTTCTGTCCTCTCCAAGAGGTCTCACTAGAAATAAGATGGCTAAAGTAACAGAAACAGAAGGAGAAATTGGCTAAATAAGCGATTTTTTGCCACTCCAGCTGCATTTCAATTGCCTTAAACTATCCACTTTTGAGTCTTTGATAGCCTTAGGAAATATATAAATAAATATATAAATATATATATTTATAAATATATAAATATATAAAACATTATATATTATATTATATAACATTATATATTATATATAATATATTAAATATATTATATATTATATAAAACATTATATTATGGTCACTCCAAACATAATCAGTGCAATCTCTCCTCCCTCTCAGCCTTGCCCATAAGGTGTCTGTTACCAGATTTTGTCTGCATAGATACCACTCTAATTCCTTTTTTTTTTTTTTTTGATAAAAAGAAAAATAATTATATTGATAGAAATGTTTCAGAGTTCAGGAGCGCAGAACTAAAGTCACAAATCTTTCAGAATTCAAAGATTACTTTGTGATTTCTTCATGCCTTCCTCAGCCTCATCTCTGGGCAGAAGAATCTACTCTGGGATGGCTGCTGAGCTTGATCAGGCTCAGAGCAACAGGGAAAGCCTGAGAGTCCACACACTCCACTCCCGTTATGTAAAGATTTGGCAGCTGAGGCAATAAAAGGCACCGTGGTTGGCTGGGTTAGACAAGTCCTTTTCCTACCAGCTTTTCAATTATTGCATTTCTAGCTAATGATCACAAAGGGAGCAATTGCAGGGATACAGGGAATCTTCTAAAAGCAGCAACAGAAAACAACCATATGGATTCCTTTGGGATTAGTGATACATCAGAATGGCCATCAGCACTGCTATCCTCTCTGAGAATGCATAGAGATGGGTTTGCTGTGAAGATGAAATTATAGTCACTTTTTGGTGTAATGAAATAAATTAAAGGTATAGTATGCCCAGACTGTTTCAGGAATCACAGTAAGCCTGAATAATTTATTATTCCATGACTGGAACCATTGCCTGACAATCGCAGAAGTGATAAAACTCAGTAGTTGGTCAGTGCATGGAGTGTTGAGGAAATGGAACCAAGGAGAGGCCCCGATCAAGCACAAGAGAAGGAAGGAACTAGGCAAAGGTCTTTCCTTTTAGGGAAAAATAAGAGAAGAGCATGGCGTGGCAGGAAGGGAAATGAAAACAAAGTCCCCTTCTCACACATGGGAAAGATGTAACCAGAGAATTGGTCCCCTTTCAAACCATCCGTCAGGAGAAGATGATCTCCTCTCTCCTTACCAGGAAGCCAGAGGAAAGGGGAAAATCCTTGCTACCTCTCAACAGCAAGAGAAGAGCTTGACATGTCATTTGATGACAGGGAAAGCACTTAGGTGAAAAACCAGGGAAAGAAACCCGCTTTGCTCCCAGAAGAGAGGACGCTGACCAAAGCAGAAGCACAGGGAGGGTCTCCCACCCAGCAGCTAGAGAGCACAGGACAAAGGTGCCAGCAAGTGGTATTTTATGCTCAAAGAGTTAGAAATTAAGGAAAATTTGGTACCCATGTGCATTACGCTCACATTAGGAGCTTTATGGGAGAGAAAAAGCAAGCTCTGCATGGTCGCTCTGTCCCTGAGCACTGAACTTGCTTCCTCACCCATGTAAGTGTGAGTAAAACGGGTGCAATGGGCAGAGTCCTGACTTTGCCACACGTATAGAGAGATATGGAAAGGGAATTAGAACCCTCATGGTTTACTCTTCACTAGCAGACTAGAAAACCCAGCAAATGTTCAACATGCCTAGAGAATCTGTAGGTGTAAAGCTATTAAAGGGGTAAAACACAGAAAGAGTAGGCAAAACAAAGCCACAATTAAAGGCAAACCGAAGCTTTCCATTTGCGCATTGTAAGCGGATTGCACTCCAGGACTAGGATGGGAGCGAATGGAGAGCCCCACTTGAGCAAAAGGCTTTGGCTCTAGGAGTCAAGTCACAGCGTCTCTGACACCAGTAACTCCACAGCAGGTGCTGCCACCCTGAAATCCCATCTGCCAAGGGAAAGAGCAGTCGGAGCCGCGAGGGGAAGTGAGAGCGGCCGGCACGCGGAGGCAGGCAGGGAGGGTATTACAGGAGGCTGCATAAAAGAGGCAGTGAAAGGGCTGAGGCTTCTTAAGACTCCTGCCAAAGTAAATGTATCGAGTCTTTTGTTTACAGTAGTCTCCTGTGCAAGTCATTTACCTTTGCTAAATGATTTCCAAAATTAGACCTAACCAAACAAACCCCTAATGGCTGAAGCTGGAGAACTTTCTGTTTCACATTCATGCAGCTGTTTCACTAATGCAATGACTTAATCCACAACCTTTTCAATTTGTATGAGACACTCTATTTTGAGCTATTTTTCCCCCTATAAAGCAGCAAGTTTACAAAAGGAAAAAGCTGTCTGAATCTCTTCCTCCTCTTTTATCCTTCTATGAAGACTAATGTTGGAATTGCTACTATCAGGTTTTATTTAAACAATTTATGTGCTACCATGAACCCTATACCTTTCTAGGCAGTTACCAAAGCAACCAGCTATTTACCAGATGTGACACACAGGGCAGGCCATACATCTTGAGCTAAGTTTAGTAATCTAAACGCAGTGCAGTCTTACTAATATTTAATAGAACCAACTTTTTAGCGTGGAGACCTTTTGAGTAACAACAAAAGCTGAGCGCAGCAGGGGGCCCAGCTCACTGCACAGTGACTTAATCGCAGCTTCTAATCCCCCGTGCACAACCTGGTTGCATTTCATATGTAACTACATTGGGCTGCATGAGCGCATCAAAACACAGGATTAACCAAACAGTGACATCCCCTTTCTTCATTAACTTGACATAAGTAAACTTAAAGGGATATATCAATCTCTTGTTCAGATCACAGCAACTTCAGAGAGAAATTCAAGCAGGAAAAAAAAGATCTGCTGCTTTTTTTTTTAAATCTCCTCTAAAATGCGAGGCTCTAAGGGTGTTTTCTTTGAAAAGACAATACACAACATAGTTAACAGTTTACAACATGCATTGAGAAAGTTATCTAGTTAAACCAAGCGGTGCTAAACAAGGACCGCAGTAGGAGGGAGCACCATCTACTGCAGGGGAAGCCCCATGAGTAACACAAGGGGCTCCTCCTCTCCTCTCAGGCACAAGGTCACAGGCTTGGTGGGACATTTGTACCAAACTTGTGCTGATACCTCACACAGCAGATTTAGATGTTCATTACAAAGCTGGCAGGCAACCTGCAGTTGTAATTTTGTGTTTTACAGTAATCCACAGAATGCCAGAAGTGTAGGATATGCAAGGAACTCAGAGAGGGAATTAGAACTTCTCTGTTACAACAGCCCAACTCTACTCATCCCTCCCAGCTACACACAACACTCACATGTATCTGAGATACATATACCTGGTTATTCTAGAATTTTAAAGCATAGCTGATCACTAAGAGAAGAAGTCAAGCTAGTGAAATGGACTAGAAAATCTTAACATTTATTCTTTCTCAGGGCTGAAGGGAAGGTAGTTAAATGTTAGAACAGGTCAGGCTTTTTTTGTTGTTGTTGGTCATTTTAATATGGAAATGCCTCCTTAAAATTTCCTGCCTGACAACCTCAAACTTGAGAACTCTTATTCAGGAAAAACGAAACTCACTGTAGCCTTACAGGCCGGCTTACTTAGAGAAAAATAGTTGTCACTTGGCTTTCTGCAGTTCAAAATTCAACTCTATGTGACCTTCACATTAGTTTGAGGAAATATAATTTGGGTTCTCTCTGTCCATTCTCCTGTACAGTCTCTGCTTTACCTGAGGCAGACATATTAGGTTTCTAAATACTGGAAAAAAAGAGCAACCTGTGTGCAGGCAAATCTGGTTTCATTAGGTTGAGAAGTAATGTAGTAAATGGGTCTGTGGACTGTAGGTGCCTACAAAGGCTGTTTCCTTCTCGCTCAATTGAAAAGCTTCCATTTTTTCCTGGGGAAAGACCAAATGAAAAAGAAAGAAAAAGGGGAAAAAATAAAAATGTTCTGCATCATTGGATCATTAGGCCTGCACACTGAGGGACATGACTGAGTTTTGGTAACTACATTTCAGTGAAATAGTGCAGAATGAATGTCTCTTATGGTTCACTACTCTCTATGCTGACGTGCATACAGATACACAATACATATATTTAGATGCCTTACTAAGTAATTAGATGCAACGTTATTTGCATCAGCTGTCCAACCTCATATTTTTGCTTACAAACAATAATTTCAATAGACTGATTATTTACGTTTCTCGCATTTTACAGTACAATATTCCCAACAGTCGCTCTAAACACTGCAGCGCAACAAGCATCAAGGTATATGACGTGACTACTGCTACCCTTGCCAAAGTTGCAAGTAATCAGATTTTGGCTTGGTATAGTAAGTCACTAATATGGCACATGCAATTTAGTTTGTATTAATTATGGATCATTACTCATCAGAATGTTTTTTTATTACTGGATGTTTATTAATAATTCACATGATAGCAACTCTTCTTTGAAAAAATAATAACCCCTTTTTCAAAACTAAAAGAAATGACAGGCTAAAAATACCCTGATCAGTTATTGAAATAATGTTTCTGAACCCGTCAGCTAAGCTTCTGATGCCTGCAGGATCTTATTCCCTATCACATATTATACAGCTCAAGCATCCATAATGACTAGATATTGATGCATTAAAAAGAGTTCAGAAATGAGTCAGGAATGCAATACTAAGAACTGAGAAATATGACAGTTCTTACAAGAATACTGGTGAAAAATTCAAGAAGATCAGTGTATTTCTTTAACATAGAAGACTTCAGTCAGTGCAGGTCAAGCATCTCACTACAGTCTCACAGAAAGATATATGCAGTTAAAACTGAGATGAAAATAATAATATTTGTTTAATAAATAATAAACACACTTGTATTTAAGTAATGATAGCAACTATCAAATCAATAAGCTTCTAAAGCTTTATGCTTGGAAAGTATTAAATTAAAACTATGCCACAATAATCGTACTTAAAGCTTTTCCTGTGACTACTAAAAACGAAAACTCAAAGTAGAAAAAACTGCTTTGAGCAGAGGGACTTGGAATAGACATGCTCCAGAGGTTCCTTCCAACCTCAGCCATTAGGTTGTTCGCATTTACTGGGAACTGGAAAAGAGAGAAGAAAGGCAGATAAAGGGACTCTGTACATAAGAGGAACTTTGCATTTACTCCCTGTTCTCTACCACTGGCAAAGCATGCTGCTTAAAATGCATTTTTATGATCTAGTTTTATGAAGAACTGGCAGCTCCCAGATTATTATTGACTGTGAATGCACCTGCAAGTCAAGTTGTATTCTTCAGAATTGAAGACACAGTGCCAGGGTTACAATTCAGAAGAAATTCTGCTGGAAATAGACTGAAGCAATCTGTGGAAAATGGGAAGCATTTTTCTCGACAGTGCCCAATAAGGAACCATGGGGGGAAAAACCAGGAGTTGATTTAAATACAGAGATGTATAAGCACCAAAACATCTTTTTTATGCCATCAACACCTAGGAAGTCTAAAATCAAGCATGAAAGAGTTCTCCCAGTCTTACTCTAAAACAAATGAAGCCAAGTTACAAGTTTACAGGCATGAAGCAAAAGTAGAGAAATGTTAGGTGTAGACAGGAATAAAACTCAGATTGCCAGATTATCCAGTCATACAG
>JAVCKT010032443.1:40317-55919 GCA_032273925.1 Rhynchotus rufescens | reverse complement strand
TTTTTTTTTTTTTTTTAATGTTTTGTTTGTTTGTTTTGTTTTGCTCTGTTTTTGCCCTGTCCACTTGAAAATCCATTTTCCTTACTCTACTGCTAACTCTCCCAGTCAGTATCGATATAGAAGAGTGACGACTGGAGTGGGTTGAAGGACAAATAGGTTTATATTGAACTATAGCCCTGTGATAAAGAAACATTCAAGGTCAGAAAGGGGAGTGGTCCTGTATTGTTTGTACAAAAATGGTAATGCAGGCTGTGGTTGTCTTTATGACAGTGCCACTATTCTTTGACTGGCAGATAGTGGCAAGTTGGCTTCTGTTGCTGGAAAAGGGGTTGTCTGGCCATGTTTCTGAGGAGGCTTTTCGGAATTTGCTGCTTCCTGGTTTTGTCTTTGGTGTTGATATGCTTCCATCATAGACATTTAAGTTTAAAGTTGTCTTGGTCTGAGTACAGTTTCAGAATTACCTCTGAATTCTAAATTATTGTTTTTATTTATTCTAGATCGAGAGGATCAGTCCATCCTTTGCACGTGAGTATTTACAGTTGTCAGCTGTTTTGATATCAACTTCTGTATTCAAAATCTTACTCGAAGAATTCTTCTGTTTGTAAATGTGCTGGGGTGGGGGACAGTAAATCCAGGTGCTGTTGGAAGGTCTAGGAAGTATTTGTCCTTTTAAGCTCCTCCAATATGCATTTCATCCTTTCAGCAGAATCATCTTCTTAAGTGCCCCGGGAAGAAAGGCATTTTTGAAACAGCCCCTGTACTCAAATTCTTAGGAAAGAGCTGTTTTGTTATGAGAGTGACTTGGGGAATCTTTAAGATGTGATGCAGCTGCTGTGTTTACGTACATTCATACCAGCGAGGCTGATGTAGCAACAAACAAATGCTCCTACTTGACACAGCAGTTTCTTTTCTAGCCACGATTGGCTCAAACAGCCGGAGTGAGGGAGTTCTGCTGAAGGACTAGGGCTGTTTCTTTGTATGCTCAGGAGGCTTGGTGTTGAAAGATTGCCTTCATTACCTTGGAGCCCCTAACACCACAGCAGCCTCCAGCTTATTCGTGGGACACTTGGAAACCATCCATGTGACTGGAAAGCGTAGTTCTTTATTCCGTGCTCGGCTCTGTCTACACACATGCAGCCCACACCCCGTGAGAAACTGGCTCCTGGCTCGCCGGCCGGCCCAGCTGGGCTGCTACTGCTGCTCTCTGATGTGATTCAGTTCTTGTTGGGTTTCACAGGAGTCATGGCAGTCAGGATGCAATTGATGTGCTCTGTAGCCCTCTGAGGGTTAGAAATATTGAATATATCAACCCGTTCTCTATTTCATGTGTGAATCACACACTTTCTTTACAGAGGTGAATCGGGAGCTGGTAAGACAGAGAACACCAAGAAGGTCATTCAGTATCTGGCTCATGTTGCTTCCTCGCATAAATCAAAAAAAGACCAGGTAAGACCCAGCTTTATCTTCATGGTGTTGTAGTACTGTTTCAACAGTATAATTTCCATTGGCTGACATTGCTAAAAGCCATGTTACCAAATAAAAGTCTAGCTACAAATGTTTATTGGGGACTGAGGAGAACAGTAAACCGTGAAAACATGAAATGAGGAGAACAATTAACTATGAAATCATGAAAGTTTGCCATAAAATACAAGCCAATATGTGAGCTGTATATTATAACTCCTTTGAATTCAGTGTAGCTGCAATGGGGATAAGCTCATCCACAGGATCTTGGATCCATGGGCAAGTGTGGGTAGGGACACTGAACGAAGCATCCCTCCTTCTGGTCTTTTTACACTGACATATCACGTACAGAAAGTCAAGGCAGTTTAAAACGTACCTTCCCTGGAGGAGCTGTCTGTTTTCTTCGGTACCTTTATAAATCAGGGCTGTCTCTCACATGCTTTCTCAAAAGTGGAGAATATCCTGGTAGGCTGGTAGATGTCAGCTGAAAACTCTCAAACTGTAGGAAAACCTGAAAAGGGTGGAGAACAGCCAGGCATTGCAGCCCAGGAAAGGAGGGTGGTGGCGGTGCTGGGAGGACTTTGAAGATGTCTCACTTCTATTTTTTTCCCCTCCCTCTCCCCCGATGGACTATTGCCGAATTCAGCAGTTGTATCCTCGTAGGTGAGCTGCACGTTTACTGCACGTTCTGCACCAGGAATGCCTTTTCTGTCCCATTGTGTGATTTTTTTGAGCAGCTTTTCACTCCACACCAATATCACTTTCTGCAGCTTAGAACAATCCCATAGACAATTCACAATTGTTTTTTTCTTTGTGTAATGCACAGTAATCTTCTGGTCAGGATGTTCAATTGGAGACTAAAATAATGTTGAGAATACTTGTCTTCTGTGCTCAGTACTATTTTGCATTTAAGGCTTTTGTTGCAAGACTTTCCTGGATATACTGTTTGGAAAGAAATATTCCTCCATAGCAGTAAGACTGGACCAAGCTTTCCTAGAACCGTGAATTTCTGGATGTGTGGTGTTCATAGGGAGACAAATTTAGTTAGATATTCAGCTTTCTATTCCCAGAAGTTAGATGTGGGTGCAGGTTGCTGAGAAAGGTCAGGAGGAAGCTGGCCTGCAGATGGGATGTTCCAGGACCGTGAGCTTGTTAGCCAAAGCTGAGCACATGGGAAATGGTCAGTGCTGAGCTCTCTAATGAAAGCCAGATGCCAAGTGTATCTCTGCATAAAAGTTTTCTCCTAGTAGCTTGATGTGTAGGTTTTGTGTGTAGAGTTCATGAATAAGAGAGCATCTCTGAACACAGAAATGCTATGTGTGCATGTGCACACTTTGTAATAAATGGCTTTTGGAGTCCAACCAAAAAAGTAACTTTATGTGGCAGACTTTCAGACATATGAAAGCTTTTTCCGTGGCTGTCAGTAGCTGTATTTATAAACATTTTCCTACTTTACCCCACCTTTTTTTTTTTTTTTTTTAATGTGGAAAATAGAATCATGGGTTTCAGTTAAGCATTCTTCCACTGCTTATCCCTGAGCAAAATTTCAACCACCTAAGCACGACAAAGGTCTGCCTGAGAGAACAAAACAGTCTCATCTTGGACTTGTGTGATTTGAACAAATTTGATTTTTGAAGGATCTTCGGAGAACTGTTAAGTCTTGCAACTGACTTTTTGCTCAACTTTTGTGATTAAATAGTAACTACTGGTCTTGATAGAGAGGAGCTGGCCTGGAGTTTTTAGATGTTAGTTTGTAATGAGTTCTTTAGGCAACAGTTCTTTATAAACATTGCACTTGGAGTCAGATTATGAGATTTTGATGAAGACTCAAACTATCTATTTATTTATTTACTCTTAGGTCTCTGATCGATGCAGACTTATTCTTTAAGATAGAGGATGATAGTGCCACATCTCTGTGCTTCAAAACAAATAGAAATCTATGCTGGCACTGAAGAGAAAGGTTAGACAAGGACTTTAAAACCAGTGACAGTGTGGGAAGAACTGGGGCTTCACATGTCAGAAAAGCTTCCTGATTGTCTCCTAGTAGAAGTTTTGAACCCAAACTCCTGTTTTCCCCAGTATTCAAGTTAATCGGGGTTATACAATATGTTCTTCAGCTGTAATTCTGTTTTAGAGATAGTGGCAATTTCCACTGATGCCAGTGCATTAGTATTTGTGTTTGGCTGAAGAGCTTCTAGGTGCATGGTGTGAATACTAAGCACATTACAGCTGCTTTTAGGGCCTACTGAATCTGATTATGTAACCACTTTTTTCATTTAATCAGACTTTATTTATAGAAGCAGGATTGATGTTTTTCCATTCTTAGTCTCTGTCTCTCCACAGACTTGTTAAATCATGTAATAAACTTTTGAAGATGAGAAAGATCACAGCGAATAAGAAATTCATGGATAATAGTTACTAATGTCTTAATCTTTGCAGTGAGAGTTAGATTGTTGGTCCTGTCTTTGCCTTTCCCCCTCCAACCCAGTGTTGTTGGGATCCTGTTACTTGCATCTCTCATATGATTGCGAGGAAGAATACAAAAGCAAATTGCTGATATTTAGAAAACATAGAAGAAACAACTTGATTTTGATTTATTTTGTTTAAAAAAAGATGGCTAGTGGCTAGCAAGGCTTCTATCTTACATAGAAATCATTCCAAAAAGTGATTGTGTTTGATACACAAGAAATTCAGTGTATAAGTTGATATCAAAGTTTTGATTGCTTTAAATTGGTGGTGTAACTTTGGAGCAGAGGGAAAAGACTGTGCTCAAGAGCCTGCCTGCCCAACCCCAAGCTAACAGATGCAATGGTTGTTACTGCCTCAGTTTGCATGAGAAATATTGTATGCACTTGAGGTGCATGCCAAATATCACGTTGAATTTGCTCTGACAGGATTCAGGCTGAGGGCCTGCAGTTAATGACAGGAACCTGAGCATTTCTAGAAAGCTCTTGAGAGCTCTGGCTTGCTCTGTTTTATGCTGGGTGAAATTGTCGGAATATTAGAATAATAAAGTCTCCTCCTTCAGTTAAGATGACCTTTAACATTAGAAAGAAAAAAAAAAGCTTTTTTGAAAACCTAACCACAGCCAGCATTAGAGTGCACGTGGGTGAGGGGCGGATGTGTCACAGGAATGTCACGGAGCCCCGGAATCCTGTGTGCTCTTGCTGTGGCGTGCTGAGAACTTGCTTGTACTACCATATCGCAGCGCCGAGGCAGGTTATGAGAAGAGATTTGACCACCTTTAGCCTTTTCCTCTTTCCCACAGCCTATATCAGTGTATTCCCCGAGCTGGCGTTCTCCCTGCCTGTTAGTTGAAGTGACCTAATTACTTCTAAAGTGCAATTTACCATCACCTACATGTCGTTAATGACACTTTCTTCTAAAGTATTAAAAATGAATACCCAAAGGGTCTGTGGTGTACATTTTTCTGGCAACTTTTGATTTCTGTGTAGGTAAGCTGGTACGACTTGATTCTTGTGTAGCTGACCCTAGTTTCAGTTTTAACCAAATAATTAAAATAGATTCAATGTCAAAGCTTGACTTCTATTTAGAGAAAACTCTTTTTTTAATCTCTTCCCTCCTGTTCCTTGATTGGGCTGAAATGTTAAGTTGGTGACATCACTCACTGCCATAGCAACACACTGCAGTCACAGACAGGGATTTAGGGCTTAATTGCAGGATGGAGAAGAAGAAAAAGAGAAGAGAGTTCCAACTTTAGTGCCTGTGCTAGGACTGGAGAGGGAAATGCAGCTGATGCTCAATTGCAAGGGCTAGAACTTAGTTTCCAGGTTTTCTCCTTACAAAGTCACACACTGGCACTGTTGTAAGAGAGCGAATTTTGCAGTTCAGGTTTCCTTTCCAGGGCTGTAGCACCTATGTTATATATGACCATTAATTAAAGTGTTTGCAGCAGCTGTCTCTTCTAGGAATGTGCAGTTCTGCTTTGACTGAGGGTTGTATTTGGCTCTGCATGCTGCAAGCATAAATAAAATGTGGAAGTAAGAAACAATAAAATGATAACTTGGAGTTCTTAGTTCCTGGTATCTCTGCCTCACTTTATTTTTTTTTTTAAACTGCATTTATTTTTAGAGAGGCAGTGTAAGAATTGACCTGTTTTATAAAGCACCTTGAGAGTGAATGGAAAATACTTTCCTCTAGCCATAACCTTGCCAGTTTTGTCCATTAATTCCAGTTCTTGATAATCAAACTCAATTTCCATCAGTTATGCATCAGGAAATTTTCAATACTTAGAGAAAATCGCTAAAAAGAGAAACATTAATCTCAGTGGCCACTTGCTGTCTCCAGAAGCTTTGTAGGTAATCTTGAAATATGTGGAACTCCATGCTTTCAGCCCAGAGGACATGAAGTTTTAAAAACAACCAGGACTATCTCTAGAGTCTGCAGGGAAAGGTGTCTATGCTCCAGTGGTCTAGTACTTGGCAGGACACCACAGCAGGATGTGATGCCTTTTCCTTTTTTTGCAGCTCCAGCATTTTGTGTTCCTGGAGGGGAGGAGTGTATGGGCACCGCAGCAGAGCACACAAACGTTCCTGCTGCTTGTGGGATGCCACTAATTTTCCACTGTGTGTGTGTGTGTGTGCACGTGCCTCCTCACAAAGGAGACCTTTGCCTTTTCTGTTTCGTGGAGGACCTTCTAGTTCAAGAAAACTTGCTTTATTTTACAGCTTTTTCATTTTTTTTTTAATCTACTGCTGGCAGAGTTCAGGGCTGTCTTGCAAGAGCAAACTTTAGAGCTTTTCTCACTCTTCTTGCTTGGATGGCAAGACACTTCTAGGATATGGGCACAATCTTGGGTAGAATCAATGGTCTTCTCCTCCAATCCTGGCCGGTTGTGGTCAAGCAGCTTTAAAGGGCTGTTTGTTAACAGAAAGTCAGTGCTGTAAGTGGAGACCTTTGGGTTGAGGAAAGGAAGGAGGCGCATTGTGAATGAAAAGGAATTCTCTTCTAGCCAAGTCTCCTTTGAAGGTCTGAGGGAGCATCTTCTAAGGTTTATTATGGCTTCTCTGCAACAGATGCCAAACTAGTGTGACTTGAATCTTCAGTGCTATTTTGATCCAAGCTTAATGCAGCAAATTGTTACCTGTTTTATTGATTTCTGCTTTCCCTGTAGGGAGAACTAGAGAGGCAGTTGCTGCAAGCTAATCCCATCCTGGAGGCCTTTGGAAATGCCAAAACAGTGAAGAACGACAACTCTTCAAGATTTGTGAGTATTACCCAGCTTGGGTGCCAGTTTGCTAAAAGGAGAGGGGAAGAAGGTAGGGTGGAGTTAGAAGAGTTAATTGTTGTCTCTGGATAGGACAGTTGTCTGTGAGTGGCTTCCCTTGAATCTGGGAAGCAAATGTCATTCAACCAAGTACCCAGAAAATGCTGCTGTTTGCAGTGAGTGTCTGGTATGGAAGAGCCTGAGCCTGTGCCAGGGTTGCCCGTTTCTGATTTTCATTCTTAATTAATAAAAGTCAGTGGATTTTTGTTTTCTTTTGATTTGATTTAATTTTGTAGAGCAAACAGCAGTTTTTTTTCGCTCTGATAAGCGGTGGGCAGTGTCTGACTGGCAGATGGGGAAGCCAGGACTGGGACTTAGTGAAAAGGGCTGAAGATAAGATTGTGGGGCTGGGGGAAGAGCTGTCTAGGCCATATAGCATGTGGAAGTGAAAAGAGGCTGATTGTGGGAAATCTAGGCTGAAACATAATCGGTTTGGAGGCTGTCAGAGAACGCCCTCATTACAAGTAAGTCCTTGGTGTCCTGTTTGCTAAACCACTGTCGTGATCGTAGGCATTACCTATTGGCTGACCCTGTGTTTTGCATGAAACTTGCCTGACTTGTTCTGTATTTCCTTTCCGGGATAAAAAATGATTTGCCCTTGTTGTTTACTGTTACCAGACAAAATTAATTCTAATATTAATGCTTGTATCTTCCTCTCAGGGCAAATTCATCAGAATCAACTTTGATGTCAATGGCTACATTGTTGGAGCCAATATCGAGACCTGTATCCTTGCCATATAGCTATTTAAATGAGAAAAATTACAGGGTGTAGAGTGTGGCAATAATATAATCTGGTAATCTCTTCACAGCTAACTTTTGTGAGGTGGAGAATGAATGTGGTAGGAGGCAGTTAAATTTATGCCAGCAAGAATTCTGCTGTAGTCTCCAGTTTCTTCATAGAACATTTTGCAACCTTTGTGGTCATAGTTGAAACCTCTCCTGAATTAATTAATGACTTCTAGTCGTAGGAAGCTGGAGTGGCAGCGTAAACTCTCTGATAAGTTGAATAGCTTTGGGGTTTCATAAGGCATTCTCCCTTCTGCCCAGGAGAGGCAGAGAAGGGTGGCCACTGCTTCCTGGTTTAAGCCTCCCTTATCACAGCCATCCTTCTGTCATGAGAAGCTCAGTGGATCATGGTTGCTAAATGTCCCTGTCAGTTGGTGTGAAGAGAACACCAGGTATCACTAGTTTTTCTCTTGCCTTGGAATGGGAAGCGATTCGTGTGTCCTGTCATTCTCCTTGATTCTCTAAAGATCTACTGGAGAAGTCACGTGCAATTCGTCAAGCCAAAGAGGAGAGAACATTTCACATCTTTTACTACTTGCTCTCTGGGGCAGGGGAGCATTTGAAGAGTAAGTATAATTTTGTTTTTGGTGTTACGGGATTACCTCATTATACTGACAGTGGCCCAAACACTGTAGACCAGGGCCTGTTCTGTTCCGTTGTAGCTTTTTGGCTCAGCCCCTAGCATGTAGAGGTAGTTGTCCTTTCTGCACTTCCTGCCTGCACTTATACATCGCTCTGCCCTCCCCCTGTACTTCTCAGTTCACAAAAACTTGCTTCTCTGGTTCCTTTCTGTATGTGTCTCCTTGCCAGCAGTGACTCTACACCATTCCTTATCTAAATAATTTTCCCCTGTTTAGTCTTGCCTTACATGGTGTAAACCGTTCAGTGCAGGAATGATCCTACTGTTATGAACTCAGCACTTAACTGAATGGAATGAAGCATTTAGCACCTAAGCAGGTCTAGAAGACCTTACTTAGATCATTAATTAGTCAGCACCCATAATGTGTGAGAGCTATAAACTGATCTGCAGAAAGGACAGGAGAGGCCTTTCCTTATAGTGTAACCATTTCAGTAGTTTTCCAGAGGAGATAATAGAAAGAAATACTTTAGAAACACTCTTATTAAGTAAGAAAAAAAAATGTTAAATGCTGTGCTGCTACTGAAGCTGGTTTTAGTACCAGTTTCATCCAGCAAGTTACATCTCCATTTGCTGTGAACAGAAAAAAGAACCAAGGGCCATCTTTCCAAAAATATTTATATATGTATTCTGAATTTTGAAAAGTATCTCTAGGATCTTAAGTATGTCTCAGTCTGGTTCTCAGCCCTTGGCTGGAAAGGAGACTACATAACACCAGTCATCTTGTGCCTGTTCTGTCATACAGGAGAAAAAGACTCAGGTCAGTGCTGTCAGGATGTATTGGGGAGTGATGTGTAATGCTGTCTAGCATTACTGTCTAATGTAAAAGTGATTTTCAGGTACCTCTAGCTGACCTTTCAGGGAGTGCTGATTCACTTTGAGCTGCAACCTACACAATGCAGAAATGTGCTCTAAGCAATAGCTTGTCGTCCATAACAAAGGTCATAACTTTGCTTTTCAATTCTTCCCTAAGCTGATCTGCTGCTGGAGCCTTACAACAAATACCGTTTCCTTTCCAATGGGCATGTTACAATCCCGGGTCAGCAAGACAAAGACATGTTCCTGGAGACCATGGAAGCAATGAAGATCATGGGCATCCCAGATGAGGAGCAGATGGGTATGAATCCTCTGAAGAGCTTGCAAATGCAAGGAGTAGAAAGAGGGGACAGACATATCTAAAGTGCAGTTGAGCTCTAGACCCAAAAAAGTTTCATGTAGTGAAAAGAATGCAATTAGTATATTTAGTGGTTTTGGAGCAATCAGTCTCAGGATTTACCAGCATAATTCCAGCTATTACATTTAGCCTTAGAAGTTAAACAGCCAATGCAGACATGCCTCTGTTTGCTAGTTTTGTTCCCAGCCTAAGGGCTCTTTATTCAACTTATTGATAACACATTCAAGATGGAAGTATTCCCTCTGAAACTGCTATATGGAGATGAAGACATGTATGCCCAAGCCTAATTAAAGAACTGGCAACTTAATTTATTGTCAAGATGTCCTGCTATGCTGAGTTGAGTTGCATTTTTATGTATGCTCTAGGGCATATCTTTGCTGTCAGATAAATCAGCTGCTGGTTCCAGCCACTTCAGCAAAGGTAGCTAGAATATTTTGCACTTGCTGTTCAAGGTGGGAAGTGCATTAAGTTTTCCTTTAGGCTTACAAGAATAATATCTGTAGTAGGTTTCATAACATGCCACTAAGAACATGTGTGTTTCTTTTCTGGCAGTAGCATCTGTACACATTTTGTTCACCTTGATGGATATTGAGGGTTTAGGTTTTTTTCAGTCTATAGTGTAAGGTCTTCCTGTGAGTGTCTCTTCACCTTGCTCAAGGCAACTAGAAACTGCTTGACAGGGAGCCTTGATATTTTGTGTAATATAGAATTGAGAATTTATGCCACGTTATTGAAAGCTTTATTCCAGTCTTAGCATCTGAAACTCCCTTTGTGAGGTTCACCATTTGAAATATTTGAATATGTCATTAGCAGTGGGCTGGTCATTTCCCTATATCATTAGCAGAACTTATAATATAGGCACTTGGGTGCATGGCCTGCTGTCCTTCATAAACTGTAATGACCACAGACCTTGATCAGGGAACTGAAATTCATACGGAGTTAAAGGAACAAAATCTATCCACTCTCGAATGCTTTATGCTCTAATTAACCAGCTCTTCCCTGTGTTCAAGAGGACTTTAAGAAAATAGTGGGTTTTGTCCTTCTAATTTACACACGCACACAAAAAATCAAAATATGTGGATGTTACAGGATGAGGTGTGACCCTGGGTCCTGTCTCCAGCTCTTTTGCAGTGGGGATGAGAATGATTTAAATTCCCAGGCTGCCCAGTCTTGCGTGATGAGGAGGACTGGGCAAGTCCTATATCCTGAACAGTAGTCTCACAGAGGAGCTATTTACCTATAATGCTTTTTCCCTAATTTTCAGATCAGTTTTGAGGATGCTGCAAAAGGCCTGAATTTCAGCACAGTCCCCACTCATCCAGTCATTGTCCCATTCTCATTTGAAGTCTGCAATCACTAAGCATAAAGTGTCAGCACGTGCTACTCTTACCAGGCCTGACAGGGTTTGAGCAGTGGGTGGGGACTGATCCTGAGCATCTTCTGTTTTCCAAGGTTTGCTGAAGGTTATCTCGGGTGTTCTTCAACTTGGCAACATCGTCTTCAAGAAGGAGCGCAACACAGACCAAGCCTCCATGCCAGACAACACAGGTAAACAGCCTCTCCACCACACACTACCCCAAATACAAACCCACAGAAATCTCCGGGGAGAAAAAGCCTGCCAGAAATTCTTATACATAGAAGAATGTGTTACAGTACGAAGGGAGTGTTGGAGTGGTTTGTGTGTGAGTGCATATTTTTTTTTAAGATAATTTATTTTTTTTGAGGATTGGAAGTGCTCCTTCGTATAGATGCGGGTATGTTCATTGTTTTGCCAGTGTGTGTTTGCAGCCACCCATGGGTAGGAATGTGGCACTGCTCTTGTGACAAAGCTAGGCAGGAAATACGTGTCACGATCAAATTAAAAGGGCTATTCAACTGGAGTATGTGTGTATTTTAGCAGGGTAGGAATGATGGCTCATACAAGCCTGTGTTATCAGCCTTGCTTCAAGAATTAAAAGAAATATTTATTAAATCTGTATGTAGACTTGTAACTGTAAGAGTAAGATGGATAGATCTGTGATGGGTATAAACCATACATATGTATTTGAATTGCACTGCTTGTTGTTAGATGTGTAAATATTACCATATTTCATCCAATGGAAAGCTATCTTTTGGAAGAGTTATCTCAGAGTTTCATTATAGATGTAGTGAAGAAATATGATAAGAGGTTGCTAATTTCTCTGCAAGTATAATTATAATTTTAGCTATTATTATCTTGGAAATAATACTTCAAATGATGTTTTAGGGGGGCAAATAGACAGGCTGATTTGGGACTGTTCGTCTGAAATAGAGTTGCCTCAAAGGCTAATCAGCAGATGAGGCCAGATCAATTAGCTTGAATAAGAAGTCAGCATTTAGCAGTATTTTTAAGCTCATAGCAGACCACTCTTGACTTTTTGAGGCTTCTATGTTATGACTTCATGGTACAAGAGTATTGCATCAAATTTATTACTGTGACTACTAAGAAGCTCAATAACCTCTAGTACGGATTGTAATTTCTTTTAGTTTAGGGAGATTTGTTTTGTTTTTGAAGGTATCTTGCTTCATCTTATTAACTTGCTTTTCACTTGACATTTTTTAGAAACTGTTTCGTGACTAGGAATGCAGTTACAGGAATTTCTCCTGCCTTCTGTGAGGAAAAACAAAGGAACACTAACCTGGTTGTTGTATGCCCTTTTCTCGCTTAGCTGCTCAGAAAGTGTCTCACCTTTTGGGTATCAATGTGACGGATTTCACCAGAGGTATCCTGACCCCCCGCATCAAGGTTGGCCGAGATTATGTCCAGAAAGCTCAGACCAAAGAACAGGTATGTACTCTGTAAAAGTGAATGAGTACTTAGCTTCGTGGCAGCAAGATTAAAACTTGACAGGTATGTTAAAGGTTTCTGTAGCCTTTATAATCTAGTATTTGCTTGCTTCATCTGTATAGAGATAGAAATTACCCTTTTCCTGCAGCTCTTCTGTGCATCTGAAGAAAATAAGAATGTGACTCAGTTAATTTTGGTGACTGCCTCTCTCTAGGGAGAAAATTCCTTTAGTGCTCGATGCAAGAATGACATTTCCAAGTTGCTGTAGAACGGGAAGCAGTTTTTGAGGAGGTTAGCTGCTGGGGTAAAAGAATTTGCCACTTGGCCTTGAAACTGGTCGTATGTTTCTTAATATTCTTAATGTGGGCAGTGCTGAATGTGCTCTAAATGAAACCCAACCCAGGAGGGAGTTGTCTTCTATGTGGGGCAAAGCTCCCATATTTACTGTCTGAGTGGAACTGCTTTCTATGTGGCTCCTTCACAAACACACCATAATTCTCTGGGTTCATCAACATGCCCCCCTAACATGGGAGGGAGTGGAAAGAGAACCCCAGATGAAATCTAGAGATAGTCACAGTCTGCATTTCCGTTTTGATACTCATTTCCTTGCCATAGAGTATTTCTGTATCAATCATGAGTAGTGGCAGTGAGGAAAATGTCAGGCTTCACAAGTCCTAAATTACAAAAAAAAAATGTAATGCTTCTTTTTGAACCCCTTAAAATGCTATGAAGCTGTAGCCTTTGGAGGTACAAGACATCATTTTATTTCTTGAATATGACTCTTTGGCTTCTTCAACAAGCAGGATTGTGAAATTTGTCACTGGCACACTAATTTGATAAGACAAATTGTTTGTATCTGTTTATGGAATATTGCTGAGCTCTCGGCTTTTCCCTGTGAATAATCTCCAAAATGAGCCTTGTTCGGTGAGTCAGATGGAGTAGAGAGGAGGCTGTAGTTGTGCTGTCGGTGCCAAAGCAGCGTGCTCACTCTGGACTCTAAAGCACCTCCTGTTTCTGTGTTTTTCTTGTCACTTTTCCTAGGCTGACTTTGCCATCGAGGCCCTGGCGAAAGCCACCTACGAGCGGATGTTCCGCTGGCTGGTCATGCGCATCAACAAGGCCTTGGATAAGACCAAGCGGCAGGGCGCCTCCTTCATTGGGATCCTCGACATCGCAGGCTTCGAGATTTTTGAGGTAGGGTGCTGCCTGCTTCTTGTTGTCTGCACAGTTTACTCTGAAGCAAAGAGCACAGAAGAAAATCACCTAGAATCTGGAAAGAGTAGAATAATTTTGCAAAAGATGTGTATTTCACTTTTGAATTGGAGATCTCTGTTGATATGAATTGGCAGATAAGTTATTAAACAGTATGTCAAAGGGCTTTGTTCTCTAGTGTTCTATGTATTCTGTATGCTTTTGGCATGTGCATCACAAATATTTTAACTTTATAGTTCTGTCTGTTCTTGATTCACTACCCTAGAGAGTCTAAATGTATTCTACCCTACGGAAAAAAAGATTTTCCAATACCATTCGGAGTTAGGGGTCACAGTCGGACCTAGTGTTTCATGGCTGATTACTCTGCCTCAAAGCATTCAAAGTGTGATTCTCTGTAACCTTTCAGCATTGCAAAAAGTGTTTCTAATGATTTTTTATCTTCCTGCTGATGGACTTTGGAAAAGACAAAGGGTCGATCAAATCAGATTCAAAACACATTCTGACCTGTGTGTGCTCCTTTCTGCCAACTGCTTTTGAGGAGATAGGATCAAGGAGGAATGTGGTTTCCTCTCTTCTCTGTCATTTCTGGCCACACCACTGTAAGCCCCTTATGCCATTCAGCTCACAAATCCTAAAAAACATTATTTTTCTTTGAATAGCCTGTAATTTAGCCAGTCTATAGAGGGCAGTTGGAACATAAAAAAGTAGAGCAAGAGAAATGTAGGAATTGAAGAGCTTAGGGAAAGACAGAGATGAAAAAAAGGGAAGTGGGAGCTCCCTCTGTAGACAGCAGTGAATTGTTAGGGCGGATTGTTGCCTCCTGAAACTACAGTTCGGGAATGTGGCTTCCCGTAATACTTGGTCTGGAGTAACCAGAGGCTGCCCTAAGAAAAGAACTATCCTGTCATCCCCATCCATCCCAGCCAGTTAACTCCTGTCATCTGAGTTGTGCAGCTGAAGATGAATTGGAGCCATTTGTATGTGAAGTTGAAAATAATTCTATAGGAAAATTCACTATGTTTCTCTCTGATCAGTTTATTGATATAACTCCACCTTTGGTTCCATGGTTGCTACACCTCATGAAGAGACAGGAAATACGTAGTTAAGAATGATAAAAAACATGGAGGAAGTAAAAGCAGGACCATTTCCTGCAGCACTCACATTATGTTTAATGTAGTCTAGCATGAAGGTGCATCCTTGGTTATTAGTCTTGTCCCTGGAGTTTGAAGAAACCTAGAGGTTTTGAACAAACCAATTCCTTGACTTCCCTTCCCATGTGATGGGAGGAAGGTGTGAGAATTAAATCAGTGCTTAGGAATCTATCCTTAGGATCTATAAGTTTAGAGTTTGGGAGAAAAACAGGGACTTTTCTGATCCCAGCTTAAGTAGCTGCAGTAATTCTTCTGTTCATGACTAAACTTTCTTTTGCAGAGTGTGAGGAACAGTGGGTATGAAGTCCCACAGGAGCTGTAGCAGTGAGGTAGTGACATGTGACGGGAAATGCAGTTCAGAAGCCAAAGGGGTTAAGTGCAACGTGCTGTTTACCTCAGGGATTACACAGAACACTCAGAATTCCTCAGCTACGGATGTGATCTTTAGCACTAACAAAATAGTATATATGTCCTCAAAAGCAACTATTGAAATAACTCTCTGCCTTTTTCTTCATTAGCTGAATTCCTTTGAGCAGCTGTGTATTAATTACACAAATGAAAAGTTGCAGCAGCTCTTTAACCACACCATGTTCATTCTGGAGCAAGAGGAGTACCAAAGGGAGGGCATAGAATGGAATTTCATTGACTTTGGCCTGGATCTTCAGCCCTGCATCGATCTCATAGAAAAGCCGGTAAGAAGCCGCCTTCTCCAACACTCAGGTAGCAACAAATGGCCGTGTTTATTTTGCCATCAAGTGTACGAGGCAGATTACAAAAGCCAGAAAGCGAGTTTCCCGTCCTCTACTGACAAAGTAGTTTGCTTAGAAAACAGCAGCTTCTTCCTTGTCTAAAACTATACAGGACCAATGAATTTGTTAGTATCCCTCTTATAGAATGTATTGTATGTATGTAGATCACCTAATTGACCATTGGTCTTCTCCCAGCCTTTCTTGCTTTGGTTAGACCTGCGTGGCGCGAGGTGCAGAACTGGTGCTAGGTGCCTCTCTGTGGCTTGGCATATGTGGTGAAAACTACCTTTGTGGCCTGCAAGGCCCGTGAGGAAACAAAAACCTCCAGTGCTTTCATTA
>JAVCKT010032443.1:28699-40217 GCA_032273925.1 Rhynchotus rufescens | reverse complement strand
TCTTGGTAGTTGTTCAAATAGTGAGGGCTAATATGTGACATTTTCTGCTGTTGTCTCTGGATTTATACGGACACTTCTGTATATCTGGAGAACTGAGTGATAGGATTTCTTTTGTTATTTTTTTTCCTAAGGAGCGTTACGAAAATACATACTGTTATGAAAGAGACCTTTCTTATAGGAGGATGTTCAGAATTATGTTTATGTTCAGAATCCAGATGTAGACCTTGGAGGCTTATTTGCATTTTCTATTAGTATAAAAGTAGCTAAACTGATATGATAGGGGATCAGATTTGCATATTGTTTTTTTCTAGCTGTCTAAAGCTATTAATCATGTATTAATGCTGTTTTGTTGTTTCCCTCCTTCAAGGCTGGGCCTCCTGGTATACTGGCACTGCTGGATGAAGAGTGCTGGTTCCCAAAAGCGACAGACAAAAGCTTTGTGGAAAAGGTTGTGCAAGAGCAAGGCACCCACCCCAAATTCCAGAAACCAAAGCAGCTGAAAGACAAAGCTGATTTCTGCATCATACATTATGCTGGCAAGGTAAAAGATTAGTAGTTACAACGTGAACATTCCTAACATCTGTTATGTTTTTGATGCATAACTGTTTGTTTCTTAAAAAAATGTTTGATTCCCAGTATGACTGATTACCTGTGGGAGACCAGGAGAAACCAATGGGAGACATAACGGGTTTTGGTTTTTTTCTTCCTCCCCCCCACCACTGTGGGTGTCTGTACAGCCAAGGTAACTTGTCCACAAGGTACTATACATACGTATAGCTGAAGGCATGTCAAGTTGTGACCACTTTAAATTTGTTTTCTGTAACCTGGTGAAAACTGGAGGTACTTTTCCAAGAGCTTAGATAAAGACTCATCACCAAAAGTGAGGAAGCAGTGTTTTTTTCTCATACTCTGGTACTGTGTATCCGTTCCTTTTATTGACAGAACAGACTATGTTTGTTAGCGTTTGGAATTTGCAGCTATGCTTGCATAGATGTCTTTGAAAGGCAAGTCCAAGAATGATTTGCTAATCCCTTGTTGCTTGTGAAAGCCTCAGTGTTTCATTTTTTAGCCTTGCAGGATCTTGTTGCATCCTGTGCTACAGAAAATCCTCCCTGGTTTCTTGACATGTTTATTTTCTTTAGGTGGATTATAAAGCAGATGAGTGGCTGATGAAGAATATGGATCCGCTGAACGACAACATTGCTACTCTTCTGCACCAGTCATCGGATAAGTTTGTGTCTGAGCTGTGGAAAGACGGTATGTTATTAATCCTTTTTCTTCTTTTTGTTTTATATGGAAGAATTTTACTTGCTCATCTAAAGTCTGTAAGAAATGCTACATTATTGTAGACTATACCACCAAGATGAGCCTTGTCTGGATCTTTCTTTGCTTAGAAAATACATGATATTATATTAAAAACTTACTGTATCTGAAGAGAAAGGTTCACATGCATCAACTTATGTTTAGCTTGCTACTCATATAGCAGTTATTTCTCCAAACCAAGAGCACCAGGCTAAAACATGAATGTACCATTACGTCCCAGCAGCTGACTAATAGCTGCAGCGCTCAAACACAAGATCTGAGGTTGAACCTAGGCTTTTAGTCCTGCAACCAGTGTGTTCTTGCTGCGGTGTCATTTGGTATTTTACTCTTTCTTCCCTGGGTTTATCTGCTTTTGAGTCTTACTGTTGCTGTCACTTTCTGTCTTGGGTTTTCTTTGACGTCTCTGTCTGTTGCAGAGATGCAGAACGTTCAGAGAGCCTATTTCTATCAACACTTTCCTATTCTTCATCTAGAACCAGGTGACTGAGAAACCCAGCTGTCGTGTCATGTGTGTAATGCATCCTAGAGCCATGCAAGACATGCTTCCGTTTACTTCTCTCTGTCCCTTCGCTATACCTGCTTGTCTTTCTTGTTCATTTCCTTTGCTTTGTGCTAGTAGTTCCTCATAGACTTAACAACAAAAGCCAAACTCTCACCTTGCAAGTGGATACGCAAAAAATCCAGATACATTCAGGTGCTAATGATGCTCTTGCAAGAGTTGCATAGGAACAGCTAAAAGCAAATACCTGCCAACCGTTTGAACATAGAGCAAGCAAGGCTGTGTTTCATTGCAAGCTTTGGAATGAAGATTTCCTGAGACTACATTTAATTTGGAGTTAAGTTCAATACTGATTCTAGTGATGAGGCTTAACTTCAGCAGCTGATGATTTTAAAAGAAAGTTAGTCTGGCCAAGTAACTTCTACAGCATGAAAAATGACTATCAGCAACTTGTGCCTAACAAGGCATTTGCTCTCTGAGGCTGACAAAATCCTTTTGGACTTCACACGTCAACTGGAACACAGCTGATGAGTTGTCATGTACTGTCCTTAGCTGAATCTTCTGTTGCAAGCAGCTGTCTTTTTTTTTGCTGTCTTGATGTGGACCACAAGGCTCAAGGTTTTAGGAGGATTGTTCCAGCTAAAACCTGGGACACTCTTCTGTGGATTTCCTTGTGAGGTCATCTAGTAACAGAAACTTCTTTCCTTTATGATAAGACAACCTTGACCCTATTCTTATAGTTGCTTTGGAAGTGTGCAGTTGTAAAGTAATATTCAGTTTGAATGTGTCTATCTCTTACTGTTTCTTCTTTTGTAGGGACTTCTTTTGATGGAATTTGGTTTCAATCAGAAGCCAATTACTGTTTTCTGAAGTGAAGATAGGGAGCCTGAGAGTGAGCACCCACTAAAGATTAAGGACTTCAAGCTACTAGTTCTCTTTAAGAAAAATTGTGTTCAGGAGTGTGGGAATTTATAAGGATATGGCTTTTTCTTGGTTGCATGTCTGAGTTTTTGTCTCAGCGTTGTAAAACAACGAGGAAGAATATTTTAGTTTCTATGTGTCCTTGCTACTTAGAGATCTAGTAGTCTTTGACTGGGGGGAATGTGTATATGGAGTCCACCAGTCAAGATGGTAGCTCTGTAAGTGCTTGGAAAGCACTGTGGCTGAGAGTAGCCAACTGTTGGGGCAGGGTTTTCAGACTTTCTGCCAAAAGCAGTGAATCCTCCCAGTTCTTTTAGTTCTCCCAGTGTTAATATAGCTGTCTAGTCTCAAAGTCATAGAGTACTTGTACTCCAAAAATAGTTCAAACAGTGGTAACCTTGAAGTTGGGTGTGTGTTACAGCTTCATACCATGTTTGCTCAGTTTACAAGTAGATATGACTTTTCTGATTGCCAGTCCCGGCAATTCTTCCTGTGTGTAATGCAAGAGTCAAACGGGGCTTTTTTTTTCTAACTGTGGCCCTGTTTGGATTAGAGTTAACTGAGAGTTGACTCTTTTGGGCTAGCAGCTAGAACTCTTGGTTTGTCATTGCCTCCATTGCAACCTAAGCATCTGAAACTTACTGCGCCACTTCTAGACTGCTCTTCCAGAGCTGCCCTCCAGAGTGTCAGCAGAGTGTGTTTGGGAATAAGTTTGACTCCATCACTCAAACTTCCTGTAGTGAGCTGGGGTTTTTTTTCCATATTTATTTATTTTTCCCCTCCTCCTTCCTGCTCCTATCCCTGCACAAATACTATACAGGAGTCGACATCTGTGTAGAGATGAAGCAAAAAGGATCCTGCAGCGCCTCTCATTTATCCTGTTCTACCCAGATGTTCGTTGTACATCCCAATATGTCCATTGGTTGTGGCAGAATTGTAATGTTCTTTCTTGTGCTCTCTCTAGTTGATCGTATTGTTGGGCTGGATCAAGTGGCTGGCATGTCAGATACAGCCTTGCCAGGGGCCTTTAAAACCAGGAAGGGTATGTTCCGAACAGTGGGACAGCTTTACAAGGAACAGCTGGCTAAACTGATGGCTACCTTAAGGAACACCAACCCCAACTTTGTCCGTTGCATCATCCCCAACCACGAGAAAAAGGTAAGGACAACAACATCTCAACATATGCAATCTTAAATGGGCTTCCTGGAGGATATGACTGAATTTCTACCCCTTGTCAGGTTTTGCAAGGGATCTTATAGAGGTCCTCTTTTTCTCAGTATGTTTTGAAGATCATCCTAAATAAGTGCCTACTTGCTGGATTTTTGAGACTGAGTTCTTCTTAAGATGACCTAAGAACCTTCACTTCATTCTCACTGAGGCCTATAGCTACTGGTGTCTCTCAGCAGTCAGTGTTGGGTCCAGTCTTGGAGTGTAGGGTGGAGAGGAGCCTCATGGAGATCAACAAGGGGAAGTGCAGGGTCCTGCACCAAGCAGGATAGGTGTGTGTTTGACCTTCTAGAGGGCTGCTCTGCAGAGAAGTACCTGGGTGTCCCAGTGTACAACAAGCTGAACGTAAGCTAATAGTGTGGTCTCGTGGTCTAGAAGACCAATGGTATCCTGAGGTGCATTAAGAAGAGCATCTCCAGCAGATCAAGGGAGGTGATTGTCCCTCCCCTACTCAGCCCAGCTGAGGCACAGCAGGGGTACTGCGTCCAGTTCTGGACTCCCCAGTACAAGAGGAACATGGAACTACTGGAGAAGACCCAGCATAGAGCTACAGAGATGATCAGGGATTGGAGCATCTGTCCTTTGAGGAGAAGCTGAAAGAGCTGGGCCTGTTCAACCTAAAGAAGAGAAGGCTGAGAGTTGATGTCATCAATGTATGTAAATACCCTGAGGGAGACTTTTTTTCAGTGGTGGCCAGCAGTAGAACAAGAGGCAGTGGCCATGAACTGAATCACAGGAAATCTCACCTGAATTTGGGGGAGAAACTTCTTCAGTGTGAGGGTGACAGAGCACTGGAACAGGTTGCCCAGAGAAGTTGTGGAGTCTCCTTCTCTGGAGATATTAAAAATTTGCCTTGACATGATCCTAGGCAACGTGCTCTAGGTGACTCTGCTTCCAATCTTAGTTAATTTGTTATTCTGTGAAAAGGTTGAGACCTTGCTGCTTTGAAAACAAATAAATAAATAAAAGTGGGAATATGGGGGAGGGATAAACCTTTCATGTAAAAGCTGTATATTACTTAAAATCTGCTTTTCTTCACTAGGCTGGTAAATTGGATCCTCATTTGGTCCTCGATCAACTTCGCTGTAATGGGGTGCTGGAGGGAATCCGTATCTGTCGTCAGGGCTTCCCTAACAGAGTCGTCTTCCAGGAATTCAGACAAAGGTACAGCCTTGAAAAGAAGCTGAGCAGTCTTTAACCTAGCAAAATTCAGACATAGCTTCAGTAACTGAAATATTTTATTAAAACTTAATTGCCACTGTTTTGGAAGTCAGTGATGTAGAACATTGGTCTCTTCCTAATCCCTGGCCCAAAGTCTCTAATAGCATCTGTGGTTTCTTCTCTGGTGAACGTCTAGTTAAGATGAGGGGTAGAGGACATCATCTAAGACTTCTCATTCTACTATCTAGAGAGGCAGCATTTTTATTCTTTCAACAATACCAGAAACTCATAATGCCATCGAAAATAATTACTGAAAATTTCTAGATATTCCTATCTAACTAGTCTAATGCTTTGTTCTCTTCAGATATGAAATCTTAACTCCAAATGCAATTCCCAAAGGATTTATGGATGGAAAGCAGGCTTGTGTGCTGATGGTAAGATATCCCATATGCTCTATTTGAATAAATTTCATGGAAATGCTGGGGAAATTCAAGTGATGCATTCCATAGACATTTAAAATATATCTCATACGCACAGACTGAAACTCCAAAATCCCATGTTTTGTCAGGGAGAAGGAGGATGCAAAAAGGTGTGCCAGGGCTTCATAGTTGCAGGCAATTGGCTCGTATGAGGCTCAATAATACTAGACAAAGAGGATCTTTTATTTTCCACAGATGTGTACACTTTGAAATGCTAGCAGTACTAATAGAATCAAAATGTTGAGAGGCATGAACATTGTCTGTGGTGCATGCTTGAAACAGGGGTTTCAAGGCAAGCTCTTAGGAATAGTCTGCTGATGACAAGCACTTTCAGCGGAGGCTCTAGTTAATTTCTGCAGAATTGCCTCCTTTGACAGGAAAGCTTTTGCTTTATGATGAGGAGAAGCTGAATTGAAATTGACTGTAAAGGCTTCTTTTTTATCCTGTCTTGAAGCAGTATACCTTCGTCCTCTTAACTGGTATAAGTATCGACAACAAATTCTTTAAATGAAGGGAAAACTGGCTGGGGTACTTTTTTTCTGGCAAAGGAAAAGAAAAATTAAATAGGATCAACAGATCATTTTCCCTTTAGGAAAGGAAAAAGATGGCTGAGACGGTTGAGAGCAGATGCCTGTTTCTCAGAGTAGCCTTGTAGTTCTGAGTACTTGATGTGATGCTGCATTAAGCAGCACTTTCTATCATATTTTCTGTCCTTTGCTGCCTCCATCTCCTGCTGTGCTTGAGTGAGCTCCAGCTGCTCTAATTGGGACAGGGCCCTTTTGGGACCTAAGGGGTATTTTGTAGCCATGAGAGACAGATAAATTTTGTGATGCTTCACATGAAGCAGTCTTTGTATGAGTTATATTCTTCTCCTTCTCTCATTTTAGATCAAAGCATTGGAGCTGGATTCCAACCTTTATCGAATTGGACAGAGCAAAGTGTTCTTCAGAGCTGGAGTCCTTGCTCATCTTGAAGAAGAGAGAGACCTGAAGATCACAGATGTCATTATTGGCTTCCAAGCGTGCTGCAGAGGCTACCTGGCCAGAAAGTAAGCACCATATTCTGTAGTGTACAATGTACACATGCATACTCCTCTCATTGAGGTACAAGGTTTTCAAAAAAAAGGTGTCTAATTTTGATTTTTTTAATCTTATTTCAAAAGGCCATGATTCATTCTTTGTATGTAACAACTAATAGTTGTTTTAGGGTTTTCTGATAGCTGCAATGCTTGACTTAGTGCTCATGCAGAAAAACTGTGTACTGCTGCTGCTACCCTGTGCACTCCCAGGGCCATGAAGTCTATTCCTCTGTGTAGGAATTCTGTATTACAGTCAGGGTTTTTGCATGGAAGAGCTCCAAACTGCAATTGTGAAAATAAAAAGGTCTTAGTACAGTGTTGATTGGGGATGTAGTATCTCTCTCAGACTACTGAATAGGACTGCAAATGGCACATCCTGAAAACAACAGAAGCATCTGTCAAATTGACTGACAGGAAAATATACCTGCCTGTTTCAGATGACCTTGTGTGAAATAATATGTAGTAAGGCTTTCTAGATTAGAAGACATTAGGGAAAAATATTATTAAATAAAGAAGAAAGTAAAAAAAGGAAGAGGTAACCAACCTTACCTGAACAATAGAAGACTTAAAAGGCTAAAGGATGTTGACTAGAAATTTTAGACTGATTTTTAGGAGGTGACCTTCTAAGAATAAAATTCACAGGTATCTAAGAAAGGGTTTGATGGAGGGAATTGTGTGCAAATGTGGCTTGCTTTGTTGTCTGACCTTCACTTCTTTTACAGAGCCTTTGCCAAGCGCCAGCAGCAATTGACAGCCATGAAAGTGCTTCAGAGAAACTGTGCTGCCTATTTAAAACTGAGGAACTGGCAGTGGTGGAGGTTGTTCACCAAGGTACTGTTTTCCCTTTGCAATTTTTGGCCAAGTATCTCTGGTTGCATTTTCAGCTTCTTATCCTAAAACAGAGTAAAGAATGCTTCCTTTGCAACAGAGCTGGCTTGCAGCTACCCTTTTGGTTCGTTTAGGTGGAGAATATCATAAGCTGAGATGATATTTTACTGCTATATTGTGTGCCTGTATAATCCCAGTGCAAGGCTGTGTGCAATTAGTGCTGTGGAAAAGCATCATTTAGTATCTTAAGCCTAGAAAAAAATGGCTTGCTTTGGTGGTGGCACTTTGAAAAGCTGCTTGCTAGGCTTTTCAAAGAGTCAGTTTTGTAAGGCAGAGATTGTTTCCATGGGAGGGGATTGTCTTTTCCTCTGAATCTGTAAGAGCAAAGGAAAGGCACTAAAATCTGATTTTACTATTAGATTTTTACATCTTTTACCTTTATAAAGATAGTGAACACTTACAAATACAGTCTTTTAAATTTCTTGCTTTTTAGTTGTAGAAGTGAGACTTTTCATTTAAATCATATATATATATATAAAATATATATTTTAATATATGGGAGCGGAGAGTGTGCTGGTATTTGGGTTTCATTTACTTGTCCTCCTGCGTACTGCCCCACTGTACAACAACGTTTTTACTCTCTTACTGCTACTATTTGGTGCCTCTTCCTCAAGGGTTCTAAAATGTACCCATCTTTTTCCTAATGAATCCCAACCAGAAGGAAAGAACGGGCAGGCAGACAGTCTTACTGGCAGAGCTGACTGTATCAAGTCCCCCACGATTCTGCTAGTGTTCACAGCAAAACTCTTGGCAATTGGCCATTCATTTAGATGTGATGCTGATCAAGTGTTGTTTTATCAGATGCTCACCACGTGCAAGTGTGTCTCTCTGTTATTTTTTATTTTCTTACACTTGTCCAATTGCTTTTGTTTCCCCTGCAGGTAAAACCTCTTTTGCAAGTAAGCAGGCAGGAAGAGGAGATGATGGCCAAGGAAGAAGAACTGATGAAGGTCAAGGAGAAGCAGCTAGCTGCAGAAAACAGGCTGACTGAGATGGAGACCTTCCAGGCTCAGGTGAGTTGGCACATCTCATGCATAATACTCTCTTTCTTCACCTAGTCAACTGCTTGAAGGCTCTTCCTTTCTGTTAGTGATCTGATAGATAGCTTTTGATTAGCAGCAGGAGGCTGCTGCCATGGCTAAGATTAGAACTGCAGAACATGGGAGCAAGATAACTCCAGTTACCACAGAAAATGCTTTGGTGAATTGGAGCTTATGGCAAATTCTGGGTTTGTATCTAATGCAGCTAATGGCAGAGAAGATGCAGCTGCAGGAACAACTGCAAGCAGAAACTGAACTGTGCGCTGAAGCTGAGGAGATCAGAGCTCGCCTTACAGCCAAAAAACAAGAGCTAGAGGAGATCTGTCATGATCTTGAGGCCAGGGTGGAGGAGGAGGAGGAACGGTGTCAGCATCTGCAAGCTGAAAAGAAGAAAATGCAGCAGAACATTCAGGTAAGGCTTTAGGAGTGTCAGTAAAGATGGGGCCAAGGGTTAGAGAGCAGTCCTTTCACCTGAGCTGGGAAGGGAACAGGAGAGAATGAAAAAGTAGCATAGAAATTCAACCTGTGAAATAGCAACGGAACACAGTAATACTGGTGGTGAGCCAGAGGTGCTCAGAGGGACCTCTTGAATAGGCTGTTCCATTCTCAAAGATGAAGGTTATGATTGCATGTCAAATAATTGGACATGACATTGCTTAAATGAAGTGTTTTGGGAATGGTAGCAACCTTTGCAAAATACTATTTTTTATTCTTCTAGAAAACTTTACTGTAAGAACTCAGTGCAGTACACTGCCTTGGCACAAAAAGTTGCTTCTAGAAAGTGATAATATTCCTCTGAAGAAGGGCTAGAAATGCACTCCAAGTTCTAGTGTTGGTACTGGGCTGTTGCACTGCTCGATGAGCAGCACTGACAAATGTCATGCTTTTATGTGTGTGTTGTGAAGGAACTAGAGGAGCAGCTTGAAGAAGAGGAAAGCGCAAGACAGAAGTTGCAGCTAGAAAAAGTTACTACAGAGGCCAAACTGAAGAAATTGGAAGAAGATGTGATAGTTTTGGAAGATCAGAATCTCAAATTGGCCAAGGTAAGACACACAGCTCCCTGTGCCAACTAAAGACGTTCAGGGTGCTCTCCTGTGGAGCCACTTAACCAAGGCTGGGGTGTCCTATGTTATGGAGAACTTACAAATTAATCAAATGAGCAACTCTGACCTGAACTTAGTCATGAAATTAACTGCCAACCTATATACTTTGCGAGCCAGTATCATGTGGTATTTATACAGCCTTGACTAAATAACAAACCTTGAGCAAGTCTTTGCTGTTACATTGTTACACCAAACAGGGTCCAGTTACTTTATGAACAGAATTTCCTTACACTTTTAAAGGACTATCAAATACAAATCTTTTATGTAACCACTTATTTGAATGCTGAATGGAATCTTGAAAACTTTACTTTCCTTCTGGATTTCTTTGTAGCAGAAGTAGGCACTCATCATACGTACATCTTTAAGTGTGACCATCTCTGAAAAATCTCCTATAATCTTACAACTGCTTTGACACTGTCTTCTTAATTCTTCAGGAAAAGAAACTTTTGGAAGACAGAATGTCTGAATTTACGACCAACTTAACAGAAGAAGAGGAGAAATCAAAGAGTTTAGCCAAACTCAAGAACAAGCATGAAGCCATGATCACAGATCTGGAAGGTATAAAGGATCCTGCAAGGGACTCATTTGCACAGTGTTAGATGACTTCCTCTTAATATTTCTTGAATATCAATTCTATTTCCAGAGCTTTAGACTCCTCTTGTTGCTAAGGGGTTAAAAACTAGTGATGTAGTGTGTGTTATTGATTGGTTTAATAGAGTTGTTCAGTGTGTGGCTGAAGGTTATGTGCCTTGTCAGCTGAGCCCTTGCTCTAAATAAAAATCCTATCCAAAGCAGCAGGCCAATGGAGGCGGCAGGCTGGGTCTCTTTCTCTTCCTGCATTGGAAGTATCTTCACCTTTCTGCTTCCAGTGGCATCAATCTGCCAGGGTTAGTTCAGTTTCTGATTTTCTCTTTTCATGAGTTCTTCATAACTCAAGCTGTGGGCATTTCATCCTGAGGGTGGCCTGGGTAGCACAGCAGGAGTCAGCTTGTTCCCTTTCCATAGGGAGAGAGAGGATCTTGTGTTCAGCATCATTTAATCGAGTGCATGTGCCTCTGTGGTGTGGGTTTGGAGGGACTGGGATTGTGCTGGTTGTTTATTCTTTTACAGTGAAGAGGGTTGACTGACAGATGAAGGAGATGGGCATTGCCCAGATCTGGTTTGAGACAAAACATAGGTTCAGCTGCATGTCCAGATCTTGACAAATAAAATTCAGCACTTGAAGTGCTGTTAGGACAGTTGTTACTGCTCAGATACTATGAGATACTATTACTTAGATTGCTTTATTTCCGTGCTACAAAGTCTTGTGCAGTGTACTCTGAAGATGTTCATCCTTGCTAACTGCTGTGTCCCTATCTCCTGCAGAACGTCTGCGACGTGAAGAGAAGCAGAGGCAAGAATTGGAAAAGACTCGCAGGAAGCTTGAGGGAGACTCCAGTGACCTACATGACCAGATTGCTGAGCTGCAGGCTCAGATTGCGGAACTCAAAATGCAGCTGGCCAAGAAGGAGGAGGAGCTCCAGGCAGCCTTAGCTAGGTAAGAATCAAACCTCTGGGACCACCAGATCAGGAAATATTTCTTCTTGTCTTGTGTCATTTAGCTTGGAGGATCAAATGGAATTTCTGGCCGTTGTGTTTAGGTCTGTTGAGTAAATGATCCGTGTACACAGCAGCAGAGGTCTTCGGCTGCTGCATGCCGCTGTATTCTCTATACAGAACTAGGCTATGAACGTTAATTGCACTGCATACATTTCACTGGAACAACAAGATTTCAGAGTGGTTAAGAAATAGCCCCAGCA
>JAVCKT010032443.1:0-21214 GCA_032273925.1 Rhynchotus rufescens | reverse complement strand
CCAACAACAGTGGTAAAGGGTGAGTAATGCTCCCCTGCTCGAGGGTGGAGGAGCTGCTCCGAGAAAATACTTGGTAGGCTGTTATAGTTATATAGATTGCAATTTGTGCGGTACCCTCTGTTCTTCCGAAAGATTGAGCTCATTTTGGAAAATTATAAGTGGCAAGTTCTCCCCAAGGCATGAATGCCACCAACACCACTTTAATGCTTGTGTCCTGTAGAGCACTGGCCATGGAGGAGAAGAGACGCCTGGAGGCCCGGATAGCTCAGCTGGAGGAGGAGCTGGAGGAGGAGCAGGGCAATACAGAGATAATCAATGACCGGCTCAAGAAGGCAAATCTTCAGGTACCTGTTCAGGCTGGGTCTGCTGGAGAGGCTCTCAAGTCTGTGCAAGCTGCCAGACTCTAGTCTGCTTGGTGTGCAGTGCCCAAGTGCTCAAAGACATGAGCAAGGCAAAGCACCTGAGCACGAACATAGAGAAAACAGAGAGGGCAGCCAGTGCTCATAACTCACTGCTTGTGAATCCTGGAGTAGTAACTTGTTCCTGTGAGAAAGCATAGCTGGAACGATCTCCTGGATTTAGCAAAAAATCCTGATGTCCCTTTTCCTGCACTAAAGGATTATGCAAAATGTGATCTAGAGCATGCTCTTCCAACTTGGCAAGCTGAGCAGTGCCACAGTGGGGTATGGAAAATGACTTTATGACAGTTTTATGCTTCTTCAAACAGACTAAATTCCATATGGAACTTGTTACGCTGCTATAGAAAGCATGATCTTTATCTGATTGTTCCGTGGTATATTTTTTCTGCCTGACTTTGAGAGTCAAGCCTGTTGTTTTCTTAGGTCCCAACAGTCATGGTGCCAGACTGATGGCTTCCCAGAATGGTTTGTTGACTCCAGTAGGCCAAAACACAGTCTTCTACTTGATGAACTATCAGCCTCAGCCTTGGCTTAGAAACAGATTGAGTCTTGCTCTTTCATCTTTGAAAGTCAGTACTTGTAGGCTGCTTCTGTGTAGTGCAAATACAAAGACAGCAAATGCAGGATAAATTAGGGAAGCACAGGGACCACTGGTTTCACTATGGATGCAGCCCACTAGGACTGATAATTACTGTCTTAAGTGTCAAGCCATGACTTTCATCCCTGAAGGGGTCGTATGTGCTTGGCAAACCCAGCCGTAAGAGGAGCTTGATAAACCTGTTGTTCAAGGAATTAGCTTTGAAAAGCTGGGTAAAATGAGACGTTTGCGAGAGGTGTTTTAAGTCGCTGTCTACAGAGAGATGCTTTCTGCATCTGAGTGCTGCAGGCTTTCAGCTCACCCGCTGAGTATTTTTTCTTTTGCGTGTCAGCAGGTGCCTGAGAAGCCCTTTCAGGCCGTGTTTTCAGCATGCTGAGCACTTCTTCTCTCCTCAGATCGATCAGATGAACGCAGACCTGAACGCGGAGCGCAGCAACGCGCAGAAGAACGAGAACGCTCGCCAGCAGATGGAGCGCCAGAACAAGGAGCTCAAGCTCAAGCTCCAGGAGATGGAGAGCGCAGTGAAGTCCAAGTACAAGGCAACCATCACAGCCCTGGAGGCAAAGATAGCGCAGCTGGAGGAGCAGCTGGACATGGAGACAAAGTACGTCCGTCAGAAACTCTTGTTATATTATAAGCCTCTACCCACTCTGGGATGTTAAATCCCAAACAAATTCTGATTTCTATGAGTGAGAGCTTCATCCTACGTACTGGGGAGTATAGAGAAGGAAAATCTTCACAAACCTCCCTCATTTTCGTAGTATAGACTGCTAACTGTTCCCAAACGTCACCCTTTGGAAAGATGCAGTTGTGATGCAGTGTTGCTGTCCCTCAGTAGCTTCAAGAAGAGTTACACTCTGTATGACTGATTGGATCTTTCCGGAAAATTTTTTCTCCCGTCCCCTTTCCTCTAAGTTATTATGACTATTGCCATTTTATTTGTTTCTAACTTACCTGTTTGAGGTCTTGTTATTGGGGAAGAGGGCCTAGACAATCTCTTGTCTTAGCCGTGACTGTATTTCTGTGCAGGGAGCGCCAGGCTGTCAGCAAGCAGGTGCGTCGTGCCGAGAAGAAGCTGAAGGACATACTGCTGCAGGTGGATGACGAGAGGCGTAACGCGGAGCAGTACAAGGACCAGGTGTGTACGGTTACCCACGGAGTGCTCTGGTGGGTGGGAGGATTCCTTTCTGTGAACAAGGTGTCATTTGCATTTCGAAGGCTCTAGAATTAAGCTCCCTATGAACCTCTCTCCCTTCGCCCTCGCGGTGTTACCTGCAAGGTGATATAGATGAGAACTGTGCTTCTCAGGGAGAGCTTGGAGCTGCCTTGTCGCAGGCAGCCGCCCTCAGCAAGGGCAGCAGCAGCTGGTTGAGGAAGGTGGCCTCTTAGCAGGGCTGTGACCCTGGGGGACGCTGACCTCCCTCCCGTTGCGCCCGCAGGCGGACAAGGCCAACATGCGCCTGAAGCAGCTCAAGCGGCAGCTGGAGGAGGCTGAAGAGGAGGCGCAGCGAGCCAACGCGTCCCGTCGGAAGCTGCAGCGTGAGCTGGAGGATGCCACTGAGACAGCTGATGCAATGAACAGAGAAGTGAGCTCCCTCAAGAGCAAACTCAGGTAAGGCTGAAGCCTCTGTGCGACCAGCATAGTTCTGCTGTAACTGCTCACAGCGTTTGCTCACAGCAAAGAGTGTGACCGGGCACTTGCTTCTTTCTCCAAAGCCCTTCTGTCTGGTGGAGAGTGAAATCCTGGGTTACTGACAGACTGTCCCTTACTTTCCAGGCGCGGGGACCTGCCATTTGTCGTGACACGTCGGATTGGCAGGAAGGGTGCAGGAGAGTGCTCCGATGAGGAAGTGGATGGCAAGGCAGATGCTGGTGAAGCCAAAGCTACTGAATAAGCCCTCTCATTTGACCCAGGTTACATGTAAGGTTACATGTAATGGAGTGACCCATTCACCTTCCCCTCTTCCATTGGACTTTCTGCAAACCCTCTCCTAAATTAGCTGGGAATCTGCACAGCAAACCCAGCTCTGCGTGTCTGGAGCCACTGGGCATCTGTGTTCCTAGCTTACCCCTCTTTCCAGTTTCCCAGTCCTCTTCGTATTTTATGCCAAAGAGTCGGGGCTCTGAAATCTGCCCAGCAGAGTTTGGCAACTACAGAGGCTTGTAGAACTGTGTGTGCCATATCTGCCAGGGTGAATCCTTACACAGATTGGAGGGTTAGGGAAAGATTGTTTTTTGCTGTAAATCTCCTTTTTGTCTTCAGATCCTAGCCGCAGGGAAGCACCTTCCTGTATTCTTTCCCTTCCCTCTTTGTTTGCTTTTGGCAATCATGTTCAGTGACCTCAGACTTCTGCCTCTCTTCATCTGCCCACCCACGAGGTTTGGGAGCAGTCTTCAGGAATAACGGTGTGCTTTGGTCATGGCAATTCCCCTTTTCTTTCACGTTTCCAGGGAGAGGTGAGGAGGGAGCTTCTCTCAGGATCAGCCACCCAGAGGACTTGCCAAAGTTGTCTTTTCTTCTTCCTTTTTCTCTTCTTCTCATTTTTATTATCTGGACAGATCTCTGAAGTGCAATGATGTCCTGTTATTGTCTCTGCCTCTGAGCGGTTTTGTCCAAGGTAGCGTGGACCAGTAGTTAGTGACAGGCAGGAGAGACAGAAGAATGTCCTTGTGCTTGTCTGAGAATCTCCGGGGGACCAAATATATTTAATGGTAATAGGCAGAATCTAGGGGAATTTTAAAGAGTAATGGGCAGAAGGTGGGGATACGAGGAGGGGAAAATCCCTCTTTTAATGACATGTCCAAGCCTCTTGCACCTGCTCTGTAACCAGGGGTTGGGATTAGTTATTCTGCACCATTGACTAAGAGTATATTAAAAACCCTTTAATCTGCACAGATATATGTAAGGCCTTTGTAGCTCTCGTAATAAGTAATTAAGAAAAAAGTAAAGGTCTTTATCACTGCCTTTCTATTGGGACCATGGTTATATAGAGATAGTCTTTACTTTTCTACACTGTACACTGGTTGCTGGATTTACCTTTATTCTTAACCATATTGTATATGCTGCATTTAGACCTACTTATGAGCAAAGTAAAAGATAATTAAATATGAAGCACCATACTGTATGCCTGAGCGCTCTAAATGCAGGAGCCTTATGTCCCAATTGCTGTCATAAAAAAAAAAATTAAAAAATTTTTATATAATAAAAGTGCCTTAGCATGTGCCTCAGCTGTGTGTCACCACTACAGTCAGCAATGGTTTACTGGTGCTCCACTGATGTTACCAATAAAGATTATCCATGTGCTGCAGTCCGCGTGCTTGTATCCGCTGTTCCCGCCTTCCGCAGGTGCAGGGAGGCCCATGGGGCCACGTCCAAAGGGAGCAGCGCCGGGCTCAGAGCAGGAGCCTCCGGCCACTCCGGGAGCGGAGCCAGCAACTCGCTGAGACTGAGCCGGGAGCTCAGGGATGCGCTGAGACGGAGCTGGGGGAGGTTCCAGGCGCCGGGGCGGCCGCGGCTCCGCTCGCTGGGAGCTCTGGAGGAAGGTGGCGCAGCCCCTCGGGAGCACTCAGCAGGCAGCACGAGGCTGTGGGTTAAAGCTTCCTTTGCCTTCTTGTTCTTCCACCACTAAGAAGCAAAAGTTGACAGAGGAAGTAATAGATGTCTAAAGTCACTTCCAAGCAGTGGATTAGCAAAAATTCCTCTCAGTCGTCTTCCCCTTTCTCCTCTTTTCAATCTACTTTTGTTGCGTTTTCTCTGGAACTAAGGAATTTGTGGCTGTTTTTTTTCCAATACAATAAATTGTCCTAGGTGCTCAAGTAGCAAAGCAGAGTGTAACATCAGCTCCTGTTACCCCCTCTGTCGTGCTGCACCGTAGCTGGCATGTGTTGGAGCAGACCTGTGGTTCCCAAGTCCTCTCCTAGTGCCCCGTCACAGCTCTAGCTCTGAGAAGACCTGATCCAGCTGCTCAGAATCTCCATCACGTGGAGAAGTGATGGTGCAGCCCTAGGTCTGTTATTACATACTCTACAAGTTGCTCTGATAATCGCAGCCACTTCCCTCTTGTCCCACATGGGCTGAGATTTAAACCTCGATAAGAGAATCTGAGTTAGCGATTGCTCTAGGGGCTGCAGTGAGTGGAGGTGACTCAGAAGCTAGTGCTGGTGCTCACCAGGAGGGTCCATGGTAGAGCCAGAAAGGGATGCTCCAAAAGGGAGTGCTGGAAAACACAGAGTCGTGACGATGCAGCTTCGGTAAACTGATTCTCAGAGGATCAGGAGAGACTAAAGATACAAAAATGTGGGGTTCCTGCCTAAGCAAATGCTGGGGAAGGGTAGAAGTTTTCTTGGAAGAATCAGTAGGAGGTGGCAGGAAAGGGAGATGTGCAGAAGATGAGGGACTATTCATTGCTGCAGCGATGTAGGGGGTCCTGCAAGGGTGTGGTACAGGCCTTAGATTTGTCAAGCCTAACTAGGGATTAATACATTGGGGTGACTAAGGTGTTTGCTTATCTATGAAGGCAAGTTTCACTGTCGTGCGGGGGTCTGTGTGGTGGAACTCAGGAGCTTAACTGGTCTCCTCTGGGCAACCCACGTCCTGGATGTGTCTGACCAAGCTGTCAAGCACAATAACTGATAAGCAGCCTCTTAGGGTGCTGCAGGAAGCAAGAGCATAAAGGGCCAGAGCCAGAGCTGTGTTCATGGTGCACGGGATACAGGCTCTGTGGGTGGCTCCAAACTGCGGATGTGCTCGTGCCTTACCTGGGTGCTCTTAAAAACAGGATTTGAGTTACTGAAATTCTCACCTAGGAGTCCGTTGGTTCACATACTTCTTTCTTGTCTCTTTTCCAACCTGCTTTGCAGAAACATAGGATGGTTTTGTGAACAACGTACACCTTAAATTACAAGGACATTGCCCTCAGATCATAGGATCTTCTTGGAATAGTGCCAGCTGTGCCAGGCACTTGTGATACAGACCAGAACAGCCTTAACAGCTCTATGCTGACCTCTCTAAGCTCAGGCTGCTTTTTGTCCTCTTATATAAAAGTCTGCTTGGGTGTTCATCTGTCCTCCTGGGCATGATGGAAGGGGCCTTGTGTCTTTTTTCCACTGCCACAAGGCCTCTCCTCCCCAGCTGCTGCCTCTCCCTATGTTTGCCAGGAAGGTCGATCGCAGAATTTTCCATGTTCCTGCAGAGGGCAGCCTTGAACGAGCAGGTTCTCTTGGCTCCTGGCCCGCTCCTTTTGCGCCATCTCCTAAAGCTGCCAAATGCCTCGCGCAGATTTTCCTGAGGTGTTTGGGATGGCCTGGGCAGCTGGGTGGTTACAAGCACCGCAGTGAGCTGAAACTGTGACCTGAGCTGCGGGGCCTGCACAGGAACTGTTCTGGAAGCCCCAGCACTGTTGCCTGGAGGAGGCGGCGCGGCCTTGATCTGCAGGAGGCACTGGGAGCCCCTGGGCGAGAGGAGACACGTGGGTAGAGTTTCACACAATGCAAGGCTTGGTGGTAAAACTAGTTGCAAGCCTTCCTGGCCCTGCAGCAGGCTCTTGTGCCGGCGCAGTGGTTTATGGCCCTATGCTCTAACCTAGACCATTAAAATTAATAACTTGGGCTAAAGATAACAATCTTAATGCTGCAGGTTACAGCACGACCCTTGCAGGTGGTTTTAATGGCCAAAGTAGGAGTGGTGGAGTGGGCAGAGCAACCAGCCTTGTCACAGGGATGTCAGGGATGCGGAGGCAAGTTGCTAACCCTGCAGCATCCCGGGAGCCCTTCTGGACAGCCAGGAGCTGAACATCACCTTGTCCACACTGCAGCTTGCCCAGGGGCAGGGGGAAGGCCATCCCTGTTGGAGCTGGCCACGCCTGGCTTCACTCAACGCAACAGTGATGTAGGGAGAGGGTTTAACCCGCTTCCGTTCACTCCCCACCGTGTCTCACATACCACTTCTTTAGAGTGTTCATGTTAACGGGGCCTCCTCTTTGTCTGAACAGAGGGCACAGAGTAGGTAGCTCTAGGCCTAGGTGCTCAGTGACAGGCACGCAGTGGGGAACAGGCAAGCTGTGATAGAAACCTGCAGCACCGGAGCAGGGGCAGGTCCAGGAGGGCTTGGGCAGAATGGTGGGTTCAGTTCTCCAGCTAAAACGCAGCCCCACTGAGCTTGCTGGAGCCTAAGCAGAGATTGGTGAGCAACGGCCCCTCAGGGCACCCAAAGCACTGGGCATTGGCTTGTGTGGTCCAGCACCGCGTGTCCTTGCAGAGGCACAGCCTGGTCGTGGCACACACAGCTGGGAGGAGGCTCTCAAGTTGTCTGGAGTGGCCTCCCTATCCTTTTGGTGTAAGGGATGGGAATCTGCCTTGGAAGCCCAGTGCTGCCGTGAGAGCCGCTCAAGCTATCCTTGAGATGCTTTATCCTGGTCTTGCTGGCAAGATACCGCTTTGTAGCATTCCCTGAAAAACCTGAATCCAAGCCTTGCCTGGCACATGTCGTTTTGAACTTTATCTCAAAGCCCACATGAGACAACGTTCTTCGTTTCAGGACAGGTAGTCCTGAAAAGTAGAGGACCATTTGTCATCTTTCTGGACTTCTGTCAAGACACTGAGCCAAAACAGAAAGGAGGATCCCAATCTGTGACTCTTCAGGCCTTGCTACGGTTTTAAGCTAGTCTAAATGAGTGACAGAGCAGCAGAAGGAAACGTGTGCAGCACTTCAAGTGACGCTGGTCTGGTATGTAAGAAGAGAGATGCGGGAGTCCATTCTTAAGCCAGGCGTGTGGTGAGCATGAGCAAGCCCTTCTCACCAAGATCAGGGAGTCCGAGGAAGGTCCTTTCAATTCTAAAAAGGAAATTTTGTGGAGAAAGACACCCAAAAAATGACTAGTTGAAAGTACAGTTACCTTTGGACTAGGGAATCACTTGTTTCTGCAGAAGGAGTGTTTAAGGAGCTACTTTCTCTGTTTACCTACAGCTGCTAGGAGCATGCACAGGCTGCAGAAGACTCTCTCTGCAGCACTGGATGCTGTGGTGTCCATACCTATGTGTGCCCCTCATAGGAGGCCTGCCTTAAAAGTTTCACTATTGCTCAACATTCCAGTCATGAGGAAGAACGAGAGAGAAAATGGAGAACTAACGATGACACAAGGCCTGGCCTTGCTATTCCACGTTGCTCACTGATTAGCAGCACAAAAAGGAATTATTGGGATTTAGACTGCGGATACGCTACAGCCTTAACTGACTTTCACCCGGTGGTGATGGGAAGCCAGTGAAAGCGGCCGACAGGAGTGCTGTGGTGGGGCTGATCACTCAGGATGAACAGGCAACTTTCCTGAACTCTGTTTTTGGGTATAAGCTGTCAGTCATCATCCTGAACCTAACGTAAGGCCACAGTGAAGGGTGTCTCTCTGGTAGGAAAAGGTCTTACTGCCGAAATAGTACTAGTGAGGAGAACTGGTTTTATTCAGCCAAGAGATTTTCCTAGAAGCAGCAAAATGCCAAACTGTGCAGGCAAAAGATGCACCATTTTGAGCAAGGTGAAGGGGTGAGTAAATTAAAAGGAAAAAAGGGAATTTTCCTCCTGCTCTTCCTTCCTCCTGTATCCAGGGAAACAGATCCCTGTGTGTTGCCGTATAAAGACACAGCACCACAGCAGAGCAGAGCCCACCTTTCGCTTTTCCTCCCCCAAACTCCTGGCTGAGCTTCAGCAGGAAGCAGTGCCGGTGCTGCGGCCTACAGGGTAGGACTCATCAGGCACCTGGAACTCAGAATAATCCCAGCCCAGGCACGGCTGGGCGAGTGCTGAGCACAACTTGGGCTGCCTCTTCCCCTCGAGACCCCCCTGTCCAGCCCCAGGCCCTTCTCGGGGCTCAGGGGGCCGCTGCAGCCTGGTGGGTTGATGCAGCCTCCTTCGGTGTGCGATGGCCTCTCATTTCGCTTCCTTCCTGACACTTCCCCATTGATCCCCGGGGGTTGAGGAAGGCAGAGGGGCTGCAGGGGCAGTGCCCCACACCCAGGCTGGAGGTGGCTCTTTGAGAGGCTCTCTCTGCTTCCTGGGTGTCCTCGGCAGCCGCGCACACGTGAGGATGTCACCATGGAGGACGGGGTGCCAGGCAGCTCCTCCCAGCTTGCACAAGGAGCGCGAATGCTGCCGTTGGGAGCCGCAGCGGGCTTTGAAGCAGAGCTGTTGGCTCAGCCACAGAAGGTTTTAACACGGTAACGAGGAGCCCAATCTGCTGTGGAGGCTTTTGATCCTTGCGAGCGCGGCGCTGCCGGCTCCTCGCTCTGGGAGCGAGCGCCGGGTGCCTCGCGCCGCGGGGCCCTTGTGGGGCAGGCGCACACAGACGCCTTGATCTGTTCCCGCTTGAAGTGCAGCTCGCGCTCTCTCTGCCGGCGCTTCCCATCTCCTGGGGAGCTCCGGGAAGGGACTTCAAGGATGTTCCTTATGCCCTTGGCAGGGATCTGCAGTTGAGAGACTTCCGTGGGACCCCACACAAGGAAAAGGGAGCCCCACGGCAGGAATTCCTCACGAAACGGTGAGCCCAGGCTCCCAGGCTGACATCTTTACCGGGTGCTGTCCTCACAGAGGGTGCGGGGGCCGTTTTGTTCTCTTTGCTGCCAAAACAAAGGGAGTTTTTCTGGGCTACATCCCCTTCCCTTTGCTAAGGGAAGTGCTCCCGTTTCTGGTACAGCCAGCGAGGACAACACAAAGAGGAGAGGCCAGCGGGAATCACAGGCCCGTTAGAGTGGAGCAGAATGCTTAAAGCTGCACAGCATGAGAGAGGCAGTCTGCACCTAAGTAAGCTTTACCTACCTTGAGATCACTCCCAGGTGGAAAACAGGAAAAGCGGAGCTGTTTGAACAGAAAAGGGGACAGAACTGTTTTGCTCTCTTGCATTACCTGTAGGCATGACTGGCTCTGGCCACACATTGCCACTGCCACCAGCAGAAACACCAGGACGTGGAATCAATACAAATCCTCTGATGCCACGTGCTGGGTGGGCTGCAGCGTTGGCCTCTGCCTCGCAGGCCCCAGTGCAGGCCCCAGCAGGCTGCAAGGGGAGACTTGGAGAATCAATAAGGCCTGGAAAGGCCTCCTTAGGAGAAGACCTGACTTGTTTGCTTTGGATGGTGGATGGATGGGAAGATTAGAGGAAATAAATAGAAAAACATGTAGGGAGACCAGGTCAGAGCTTCTCCCTGGCCTCCCAGTCCTAATCCAGAGGTAAAGAGGCATATAATGGAGACAGAAGGTAAAAATTCAGAAGAGTCTCCTGCTCCAGCATGTAATTACCCCTTGGACTATGCATGGAAAGGTGTCAGGTCCAAAGACTCAGCAAGAGCCAAGAAAGACCTGGATGTCCCTCAGGAAAACATCAGGAAGAATGACTAACACTAAATCAGTACAATAAAAATAGACTGGAATGAGCATCTGTTTGAGAGAAGAGGGTGGAAGATCTCACGGATGTTGGTGGGTGTTCCACCCACACTTGGCTTCACCCCTAAGCCCAGCTGCCAGCCCCTCTCTGAAATAAGTTCTCCAACGAGACAGGCTCCCAGCTGGATCCCACAGGCATGTTCTACCTTCAGGAAAGGCTGCCAAGTCACATCGCTTAGGGAAGAGCCCCCTGAGGCTGGGATGAAGGAAGAGGCGGAGGGAGGTTGCACGGTGAGCGTGCTGCCGTGGTGGATACCCCAAACGTTGGGGTATCAGCAGCATCTAGCATCAGACCCCACAGCCTGGGGAGGAGACACGAGTGCGTGGCCTAGGCAAGGATGGGGCACCTTGTTTAGCCTGGGCAGGGGGCAAGGAGGGACAGCCCCCATTGTGGTGCCTGGTCCTCTCCAGCCTTTCTGGCTCCATCTCACCTGCCCCAAGTCCGGCTTGTGCCAAGGCCTGAAAACAGCCGGGAACTGAGAGTGGGGCAACATGGCCACATCTGTGGACTGCTGGGACCGCAGGGCCCCAGCGGCCAAGGCAGAGGGCATGAATTCCTGCTGGGGGCCCGGAGGCGCTTCCTGACAAACCCCACAGGGGGCTCTGAGCCTCCCGAGCTCATGCTGCGGTACCTGCCACAGGGCTCAGTGCCGGGCCGAGCTGCCTCTGGAGCGGTCACGAGGAGCGTCTGGAAATATTTCCTCGAGCCAGAGCCAGATTTCAAGGTCTCAGTGTCTTTTGCAGATGGACTGGCTGTTCGCTGCTCTCTCAGCTCTGCTGTCCGTGTTCTGGCAGGCTCTGGACCCTGAAAACTCTTCCTGGGGCAGGTTACAACATCCCTGCCAGCAATTATAAAGGCATTTCTCAGCACGGCAGAAGGAAGCAGAGGCTTCAAGAATTCCCACCCAAAAGCCCAGTTTTGGAGCTGAGCTCCTCAGCAGGGCTGCTTTTGCCCCAGGGTGCCCACCAGGCTGGGCACCTCTGTTGAGGCCCAACACTGCGAGCTCTTAAAAGCTGCAGTTCTATTAAAATAAACTGTCAGGAGACCCTCATACCAAACAGAAAGCATCAAGTGAGTTTCTTAGCCTCCTAGGAAAGAGAATCTATGTTTATACAGGACAGAAATGCCTGGATTGGGCAGTGCTGGCAGGAGGCTCCCCAGAGTGTCTCCTTTGTAGCCAGCAGCAAGCTGTGCGTGGGTGGGAGGGCTGCTGGGGGCAGCTGACTCAGATTTCCCCATCGGAACAAAACCTTTCCTGGCCGTTGGGATGGAGGAAGGAAACATCCTCCAGCAGATGTTGCTGTGTTAAGTGCCTTCCTTCTCTGGGAACACCCTGGCTTTCTTCTTGGTGAGGCCGGGCTGCGGGAGGTGAGGGGAGCTCTGAGGGGGATGTCAGTCATGGGCTCCTCTCAGGAGTGTCAGGAAGCCCCTTGTAGGGACAGCTGCTTATTGTGCCAAGGGAGTGATGCAACCTGGACTGTATCTGCTGGTGTTTCCCACCTGAAGCAAGGTGTAGGGCCCAGGGTGATTGGGTGTCTCTGCAGCTGATGGCCTCTTCACAACCCATTCTGAGCTTGGGTTGAACTTCACACAAGCACAGCCCAACAAGACAGAGCTTTCCCCGCTGCCTGAAACTGGCTGGTAGGACTTTCTTTGCACTGGGGCCAACCACAAGAGCCCACAACTGCTTCTGCACTTACTTTTTTTCCAGCATAGGATAGAAATCCCTTGGCATATCTCCAGCTGGTCCCACCAACCTTCACTGCACTGCCTGTAGCAGAGGCAGTGTCCTTGCCTGTGCCCAGGGCAGGCGGGCTATGGGCTTCTGCTGCTTGGAAAGGCCAACCCGGCCGTTACCTTTTCTGAAACTAAGGCATTTAGGGCTGGAGATGAAGGCTTGATTGCAGCCACCAGGCTAGCTACTGAGTTTGAGCATTCGCTGAACACAGTTACACTGATGCATCCGCTGGGTAACAGCACTGCCTAGATCCCTTCATGGCTCTTCTTTGGGTCTCTTCTATGCACAGACTAATCAATCATATTCAAGTCTTAAGGTGAGCAAAAAGCAAGCAGTAGGTCCAGCCAGTGATTATATAGACAGTGAAGTCATGTTTTGACTCCAGCCTAGCTTCACTTGCATACCTTTGGGGTATTCTCTTTCTTCTTCTGCGGTTATAACCAGCACAGACTTCTTGCTGGACCAGTTGTTATGATAGAATATTGATTGGTCCCATGTGGTTTTGAAGCTGCTGCACTTTGGTTTTGCTGAATAGATAAAACACTGTATTTTCTCTTCTCTCCTCCTTCCCCTCCTAAAAAAAAAAAAGTATATTTTTTGTATCATCTCCTGTCTTCTCTGAAGTATTCAGCAAATACTTTAACATCAGAGCAAGCCAGTCATAAGACAATATTTTACAGAAAATACATTTAGCTATTTTAATTACATTATTAATTTAAATATTTCATTATTTTATACTTTTAATTACTTCTCTGCAATTAGAATTTCTGTCTTCTGTAAGAAAGTGAAGGAAATACTGATGGGAGGAAGGCCAGCAGGGAACATATAAAACCTGCCTTTAGAGGATGCTCAAAGCCATGACTGCAATAGGACATAGGCTTATAAGGAAGCCCTCCGACTAAGTTTGGGACCATATGGATCTGGTAGGGTTTTACTGCTATATTGCATCCAAGAGAAATAAATAAATATTGTGGATGGAGAATGCCAGCTGCAACTGATGGACTGGGATGTATTTAAAAAATCAGGATCTCATAAAACTGATGAAGAATGGATTTGGCTGTAGAGTTTCTTGTGGTTGAAAGCTGGAAGAAGGGAATGAGTTATCAAGGATACAGCAGGTCAAAGCGGGGGAGTTATCCTATTTATTTCTGAATTACAGTCAGGCAAGGTTACTTATGTTGATTATGATGCCTACTTAGCTTGATTATAATCTGGATGTGCGTGCTGTGTTTAGCTGCGTGCAGGAAGTGCAGGCAGCATCTGCCTGTGCTGGGGTGAAACGTGACTTCTGGGGACACGTTGGCACAGAAGGATCTTTATGAGGGTTAGGGATCCTTTGCAGATGGACCAGCCTAGGATTGCTAAAGCACACGAGTGAAGTCTATTTTACTTGATGCATTTTTGTCCTGTTACTGACTATCCTGAGGGCAATGGTGTTCGTGTTACCTTAATACCTAAGATGACATTTTGTGGTGAATCTCATAGTATCAGAAGACATTAGAACATCAGAAAAATATTAGAACATTAGAAAAAAACATAACTTTTTTTTCTTCAAAATCAAGTAGCTAAATGAAAACAACAACTTTATATAAACTGGAGCACGTTATTAGACAAATTCTAAACCACTCTCCCTGCAGAAGGAGAGGAAGCATAAAGCTGCTAACTGTTTTAGCCAGAGCTTGAGCAATTTATGAAAGGTATTATCTGACCTGATGTCTGTGATAGCAGGGGTCTGGGCTCCGTGACCCAGCAAGGCCTTTCCAATCTCAGAATTGCTGTCTCCCGTCTGAAGATTAAATCTGGGCATTTATAAAGGAAAGATGGAGCCGCTGCCCCTTCTCTCTACTGACAACGTGCTGCCTCGGGCCTTGCAAGGCTGCCCTGGGAAGGGTGGCTCCAGCCTGGACGGTGCAATGGGAAACTCCTTGCAGACACAGCACGCGTTTCGGCTTATATCTCAATAGCCTCAGCGCTGGGAGTCAGTGTTCCTGAAAGCCACATGCGGGCTCGAGGAGATAGGGCTAAAATGATGTTTTGCACGGAGGGGTCGGAGCGTGTGCTTAGGGGCGTCGCGTGGAGCCGGCGTCGGCGTGAGACCCCGGAGGTGGGCGCAGGCTGCCCTAGGGTGCCGGCTTTGCCGCTCCTGCTCCTGCAGCGGGTGCCTGGAAGGAGAAGGGCCGGGCAGGGGGCAGCGCCCCGAGCCCCCGGCGCGTCGCCCTTTGGCTCCCGGCAGCTCTGCAGCATCCGAGGGGGCCTCGGCAGTCAAAGGGTGGATTTGTGTCTGCTCAGGAACCTCTCTCCTCCTCCTTTCTCCTCACATCCCTTCGCCTGCTAATGGCTCCCACGGGAAGGTTCCTGCTGCAGGAAAGGGGAGGGGAGAAGAATGATGAAAACGGAGGGGTGAGACACACAGGGGGAGGGGGATCCAAGGGCTGAGAGCCAGCGTCCCCATGGAGCAGAGGCAGGGATGGGGCAGGAGGGCCGCAGCCCGCACAGCCAGCCTGGGGTTTCCATCGCCGCGGGCCAGCAGGGAGCCGCAGGGCAGGCCCGGAGCTGAGGGAACACCAGTGGACAAGGAAATTTAAGTTTATATTTAAGTTTATATATGTGCGTGTGTACGTTTACACTAAGCAGAGCCTGGCTGTTACTCGGGGCGAAGTCCAGGGCCCTGATACTGCGATTAACCTCTGAACAAATACTGCGAGCGGAGGCAGCTCGGCGCCGAGGTCCAGTGTAAGGAAACACTGGCCTGCGAAGGCAGGAGATGCAGAGCTGAGACACCCAGCGGGCTGCTGGGCACAGAATGGAACCCAGGAGAAGAAAAATAAAACCCTGTGTCTTTAAAAATCAGTGTAAGTGAGTCTGGATGATAAAACTAAATTGACTCCCTCTGAATGAGATGGTTATTGCCTGGTATTTCAATTATATTTACTTAGATGCCTTACTTGTGCATTGTCACTGCTGAAGAATATATTCAGTTCCCAGCTTTCCTCTCCGCCCTAAATTGCTTGAATTTACAGCGCATACTTGGAAGACTATTGCAATTTTCCCGTTCCGTATTTAATCCACGTTACCCTGCCCACCTTAACTCCATCTGAGTGCAGCTTGTGAGACAATAAGCGATATTAATAAAGTGTGAGGCGGGATTCTGGAGCGAGCGGGCCCAGCACAACAGCCCTAATCCTGAGTCACACCGAAGATTCCTGGGACACTCTGCCCGCATCCGTGGGACTCGCATCGCCCGCCAGCTCCAGTGTCACTCAGTCAGGGATTCCACCGCGGTTTTGTCATTGGCTTTGCAATAGTGGATATCCCCATCTGAGTCTTGCATGGGACGAGGATGTTTTATTTGGATTTGAATTTGTGGCTCTGCTCGCCTTCCAAATGGCTGGTGAGCCGGCGGGAACAGGAGGAGGGGCTGGAAAACATGACTAAATATGGCTGCGTTGCGGATCGCTCCGTGCTGCTCCGCTCCGTTAGCGGCCCCTTGTCGCCTGCAGCTGGAGCTGGAGCATCCCGGCCTCCAGGAGCACCAGGAGGGGCTCCAGCCCAGCCCAGCCCCTTCTCTCTGTGTTTTCCACTGAGAAATCTGCAACCCATTGTCTGGGCTAGCAAGCTTGGCACCCGTCAGCCGCCTATAAAATTGCATTAGGCGTTTATGTTTCCTGTGGCGGATTATGTGTTGTCTGGATTTTCTATAACTTGGGGGCAGCGGGTTAGACTTTTTCAGCGGGGGCTATAAATTGCATTTGAAATAATTCCATTTGCTCGGAGATAAGCGGGCAGCACTGGCAACTGGCGGAGCAGAGGAGCGTGTCCCGAGGCAGATGCCGGCAGCTTTCCTGCCGGCGAGGGACGCGCTCGCTCTGACCGTGCGCGCGAAGCACGGCCCCAGTTCTGCCAGTACCAAAGTACTCGCCTCGCTCAGAGGGCTGTCAGTAATCACACCGATTGCAATGATGTGGCTAATGCTGAAAACTAAGCAAGTACTTAAATGTCTTCACAGAATCACATCGAAGGATGCCTGTGCTCTCCTGACAGAGTCAATGCGCTCGACCCAGCTGGCTCTGAGCTTGTGCACACACCAGGTTTTTATGTGAACTCCTGGTATTTATGCACATTTACCACGTATGGGGGATTTTCTTTACAAAGTAAGGCTTGCCTATCTTTGAAAGCATCCTCCTGACTTGTACAAAGTATTTGTGGGGTTTTACTAGATGTTTTCTAATTGGAACAAGAAGCCAAAGAGACATCAGCTATTGCTGGAGCTGAGAAACAACTTTAAAAAAAAAAGTGTGTGTTTTCAAATCCTATTGGAACTGTGTTTTATACCAGCAACGAGTAACTTTGTGGAAGCATGAAATCAGATTAGAAGTGCTTATTGGTATGTCCGCATAGTATTGCTATGACACTATCATGAATTCACATGGTATTTCCTTATGTAAAAGAAAACTGATAATCTGTTACAGAAAATATTCACTCTAAGGATGTGATTTGTGATCATATTTATATGTAGTATTACACATCTGATATGAATGCTGGACTGCTAATTAGCCAGCAGGTGGAGTCATCTATAATGTATGTGGCGTGATCTGGAAAGTTGAATAACTACAACTGGACACGTGGAAATTTCAGTTGGAAGCTGAAGCCAAGGAAAATATGAGGAATGGAACTGGGAAACTATGAGAGCGTGGAGTACACAAAGAGCTAAAACTTCAGCAGCAGAAGAGGAGGGGCCTGCAAAATGTTTGGAATAGCAGAAAGCTGGAGCAATGCTGGAGCCGCTCCTGTGGCTCGCATCCCGAGGCGTAATTCCTGCTGTTGTAATTTGCCCAGACGGCTGCAGTCTCGCGGGAAGGCTCCAGCAGCTGGGAAGCATCAGGGTGTGGGCCCGCTTCAGCCGCACACCCTTTCCTTGCCCCTGCACGGGTCACACAAGGGAGAGGTGACACAGGCCTGGCTGCGGAACAGCAGGAAGGCGGGAGCCTTCCTCCGCATGGGAATGGCTCCCGCGGCTGCCCGTGCCGAGCCCAGCGCGCTTGGACATCCTGTGGATAACGGTGCACTCGGAGATGCTCGTCCACAAACTGACCAGTGAGCAGGAATCTGTCCTGGCTCGAGCAGCCGGCCAGGTCGCACACGGGGCTGCAGCTGGGGGGCTCGGACAGGCAGGGCCCTTCACGGACACCGGCTACGTTGCGGGCTCCAGCCCTCTCCGTTCTCGGCTGCCGAGGGCAGCGGGAGCTTCGCTTTGTCTTCCTGCTCTGCCTGCCTGTTACACTGGCAATGGAAGCCGTCTCCGGCCGGGCGTTCGCCCTTCGGGAGCTGCACTGCCTCTGGCATGCTTGGAAAGGAGCAAGTGCAAATCGTGATCAGCACTGTCCGTTTGCGTGTGACAGATGCAGACTGACACCGTGGCTCACAGCGTCACAGCCGCTCGGGTCCCGCACTCTGGAGTAAGGGCAGCGTATCCGGGGCGCCCGGAACCGGGACACGCGGGAGCAGGGGCTGTGGCTCCCGCTGCCCTGCCCGAGCCCCGCGGCAGGAGCCAGCACTGCTGCCCACCGACACGGGCTCGAGCCGCCCACCGCCCCTGCTCTCCTCTCCAGAGGGAGACGGGGGAATAAACACCAGATCCTCGCCTGCCCCTTGGTCTCTGGCATCCCCAAGGTGGGGGAGAATCCATGTGGTCCTTTCCCCACGCACTCCATGGTGCCTCTGTGTTTTTTCCCCCATTTTCTCAACACGAAAGCAAAAGACCTCTTGTTTCTCAAGCAAGGTCTTCACACAGTTATATTATTGTATACTTGGGGGAGCGCTGTTCCTTGTAGAACTAGCTATAAGGTCCCTTCATATTAGGCGTGCTGAAAGACCTACGGGGCTCCCTGCCCTTACAGGCACAGGCAGTGCAAGCACAAGTCATCTTTATGCTAACTGCATATATGCAGATAAGTGCATCTGCACTGCAGGTGCAGCGTTAGCAGCATCCATGGGCTTGAAGCAACACAGCGCTGGTGCGTGAGGACAGCCCGCAGGAGCACAGGTCTGTTGGTGCCCAGCAGCAACGATAACTTCACCTCGGGGAGGCCCTAAGCAGGCAGGAAAGCAGCGAGGTTCCACAGAGAAGCTCTGCCAGGAGCTCTGGTGGGTCTCACTTCACCGCTGGTGCTCGGTGGCATTTGTGGGCGCCCGGGCTCCTCAGTGCAAGGGGCAGCCCTGGCAGTCGGTCGTGGTGGTGGGTGCTGGACCTGCTGCTCGCATCGGAGCCACCCATGGAAACCGGCCTCCTGCTGCGGCTCGAGGCCTCGCATCCTCCCTGCGGATGGTTGAAGTCAGACGTTACATGTTTTTGGCTGTGTGCTAAGCTGTGACAACAATAAATAAACAAACAAATAAAGGCAACTTAGATTACTAAAACTTTGTTCTAAAGAGCCAGCTATAGATAAGCAAGGAGAAACATTTACCTAAGCTTGTCACCGAGCAAAGCTGTAACGCCATTTCCTGGGGACCTGGGAGCAAAGTGCGGGCAGCAACGTTGCCTCCGCTGCTCTCCACTACCTGCGGGAGCGCCGGTGTCAGGTGGAAGAGCATTTGGCTCCAAGATCCTGGCTGGCAGGATGGAAGCAGCAGGAAGGAGCAAGGCCAGGCGAACCATTAAATCTCCACTGACCCATTTAGCAGAGAGACAAAATGCCCTGGGGCAGGAGAGGGGAAAGCGGCAGGAGGCTGAGAGGACCGAGGAGCTGGCGAGGTCAGTAGGGTCAGACACCATGTGCAGACATGGGGGGCAGCCAGAAACCCCCCCTGCTGTGGTGCTGGTGGCGGGGAGAGGTTCTCGCTGAACGGCCTCCCCATGGTTTCCATGCCTTTGGGTCAGAGACCAAGGGCCGGGTTTGTGCCTCCCTTCATGCCCGTTGCCTCGCGCCTGCCTGAGTCGTCGCCTCTGCTCCTCTGCAGCACGTACCGAGATGCAGCTCCCTGCACCTCTGCAGACTGTGCACGCGCAGGTCCCGATGGCACCGGATCTCAAGCCCAGTGGGAGCACCGGGACATATTCCTTCAAGCCCTTTCACTGGGTGCCTTTCTGGGGGGGAAAAAAAAGGGGAAAAAAAAGAAGCTTTACTCTAAAATCACGTGCATCTGTTCAGAAAGATACATTCTTCACAGCAGTTTATGAATGTGCTCTGTAACGACAACATTTAATACAGCTGCTGCTCTTCAATTTGGTGGGAAACAGAGCTTTGGGAAAGGAACAAAGCTCCACAAACTCGTGCACAAAATAACAGCCACGCAGGAGCCAGGCAGCAGTGAAAGGGTTAAGAGAAGAGTCAGCTGTCTGTTTAGTATGTCTCAGATGTCACATACAAATACCTAAAAGGCAGCTGGGTTGTGTGAAAGGAAATCAAGGGATTAAGATTGTAGTCCCTGCTCAAAAGCCTTTTTGTGACTTCAGGAATGCCTTATGCCCCTTCCATTAAGCAGAGACAATATCTATCCCACAAGCACACTATGAAGATTAATTCATTAATCTTTTCAAAGTGCAAATGGAAAAAGCCGGGGAAATAATAACAGCAAATATCGCCACGATCGCGACAGAAGCAGAGGGCGGCTGGCAGCACAACCAGTGGGCACCGCAGATCCGTGGGGTGCTTGGAAGTATGGCCTTGCATTAGCTCTTCCATGCTGGGGGTGCCCCATTCCTGACATTATCCATGTGTGTTCAGGGGCAGGCAATTTTCGCCTAGAAACTCCCCGTTAAAATATTAGTTACTAGTTATGGAAGGTGCATGCAGATGAAGAAATAGAGAAGCTTTCTGTCGAATGAGTAGCCCCCTAGTCAGGAGAATCCCTACTTCTTTTCAAGCTAAGGGTGGAGTGAAGGCGTTCATTCACTGTTGCTCGGCAGTCTGGCTCATTTTACCAAACCCTGAGAACAGACATGAGGCCTGTGTTTACCCTCGGTGGGCGAGCAGACCCAAACTGCGTGCACTTGCCCTCTGGGTGCATGCCGCTCTATGGGGATTTGTCATCATTTTGAATAAAAAGAATTAGATTTCAGTGTCACCGGAAGAGACAAGTTGGCACCCCATAGCAAAAACATACCGCTTAAAATATGTTTTAACGTGGCCTTGAAAACTATTTTGGGATCAGGGAGAATGTGTTGTGCGGGAAGACTGCAGTCAAGCACTGGAGCTGTCATTCCAGACTGAAGGCTCTACCATTTCACGAAGATGAAGTGGAGAACCCGACTGCTCCATGGGCCTCGGCACAGGGTGACGGCTGAGAAGCCGGGTGGTTCCTTGCCACACGTGTGCATGTCCATCCAACACCTCCAGCCTCCTTTTCCTCTCAAGTGATGCCTATCCGAGGATGAATACACACCCCCTTGCCGTAGTAAAACCAGCTGCACGCTTGTAGTAGGGTCTGGAGATTAGTTCTCTGTTAAGTTATCAGGGTCTCTGTACTACTTTTGGGACACCAAAAGCTGCTGGTATTTTGCTGGTTATGGTACAGACATTGTCCTTGGTGCTACCAGACAGCAGCTGCGTAATAAAACCAACTTCACACTCATGCTAAAGGAGTCAAAAATTGGTTCTCAAAACCAAAAATGTGGAAAAATATAAAGCGCCCGATGAGCAGGCTTCGGGTTGCAAGACCGATGTCTGCATCTGGCAGGAAGCCATTTGCAGGAGAACAAGTGCGGAATTATGTGGAAAAACGCGGGAAAATCCCACCGAGGCCATTACAGAAACAGCCGGGCTGCTTCCTGAGGGAATCGGATAGGGGCCCTGGCGCGAGCCCCCCGCCAGGGCACGGGGGCAGCCTGGAAAGGCCCGGCAGAGCAGACCCGTGCCCGGGGTCTTCATGGACCGTGACTCCCCTGGAGGATATTGTACAGCGGGGAGAGAAAAACAAAACAAAGAGAAAAAAAAAAGAACCAAAACCCAAAGTGCTCTGAGCTCGGTCTGTGCTTTGTGGTCACGGGGGGAAGCCTGTGCGGGCACGGGTGGCGCAAGAGCCCTGCGGCCTC
>JAVCKT010032437.1:0-21441 GCA_032273925.1 Rhynchotus rufescens | reverse complement strand
TTTAGTAAACTGATGCTCTTTCTATGACAATTTCTAGCCTCTTTTATAGGCTCTTCAAAGCTTAAATAAAATCTGACAGTTTTCTTCCTACCATATGTAGAGGTAATGAATCTATGGAGTCTCCTGAGGCAGCCAGCAATTATCTCTGACATCAGATACAACACACTTTCACTTACCCACACAAGCATAATTTTAACTATGGGCAAGAATAATTAAAACTTTGGAAACTACTACAAAGCAAGGACAGAACAGCTGGTGAAATGAAAGGCCCCTGAAAATAGATATGCAAACAGCAGTGTGCCGAATTCCTCCAAACTGCATTTGCTGTAGCAAAGGGTTTCCACCAAGAGATACTCAATGTCACAGGTGGGTCCAGGTCACCTCTCAGCTGTTTGAGTGTCTGCAAGCCCAGTAGGTCTGAAGAGACCCACTCCCTTCAGGTCTGACCTACACCCTTCTCTGGTGCCACTGGAGACTCTAAAATGGATGCAAGAAACCTCCTGTTTACTCACTTCCTTGGTCCCTTGGTTGGCCATTCCTGCACGTTCCTCTTGTTCCTTGTATGTGCTGTTGTACCTAGTTTTACCCATTTTGGTTAAAGAAGACAGTTATTTAATCATAGCCTCTATATTCTAAAGGGCTTGGAAACTTTAATCATAGCTTCTATATATTCTAAAGGGTTTGGAAATTTTAATTCTAACCACAGTTCAGTCTTTCCCTGAAGATGCAGGGATTTTCTCCATCATTCACCATCGTACAGCAATGCCCAGCCACTCCTTCAGTGCAGACTGTCTCCTTCCACCACGTAGCTGGGGATGTTTCTCACTGTCAGTCTGGAAACTGGCAGTTTCAGGCCTATGTGACATACTGCTAGACAGTGTTTTTTACTGCGCAATACATGAAGAAATATCCCGTCTCTTTCTTTTCATCTTTATCTCGGCTATCTAGTCCTCAAGCCAAGACCACCAGAGAAACTTGGCCTGCCTTCTCCTTGCAGAGTAGATGGTTACCAAGATAGGTAGAATTTAGTTTCCAGACTGCTGCATATGAGTCAGAGCTGCTTAGTGAGTAATAGATATTGCTTGTATAGGTCAGCAGCTACCTATGAGCAAACAGAAAACAAAGACTAATATGCAGCTTACTGATGTGTCTGTACCTGCTTAGGTCACCTCTGGCTTTCTTCAAGCAGTGTAACAAGCCAAACACTCCTGCAGTAGTGCTTAATCTTCCAGTGAAATACTGTATATATACAGGACAGTAAAGTCTGTTTCACTGGAGCTCTATCATCTCTATAAGGCAAACTTTAAGACTTTGAATATACAAGGATTTGCACGAGACAGATACAGATCATCACGAGCCTGGCATTGCGAGACAAGAAAAGAAAAAAAAAAAGAAGGGGACGGGGAAGAGAATTACAAAAGTGACTATTTTCATGAGACAGCATGTCTATGCTACAGCTGAGAAACAGAGCTCTATTTTTAAATTACTCTTAATTTCCTTCACCCACTCGCTGGAACTCAATGCTAGAGACCCCTGAAGTCAGAGTTTCCTGGCACTGACCGTAAAGCCTGCTTAGGCTACATTCTCTTTGGAAAATCCCTGTTGTCAGCACCATGGGAATTTTCAAGTTTGCCTGAAAAAAGTTACTTTTAGTGTCAGTTCTACAAGAGAGCTCTCCCTGCCCTGAGCTTTTCACAGATAAAATTATATATCAGCGACATGTCTGAAATAGTCATATATAAATTAGCATGTGCTTCATGCTAATGAACAAAGGCTTCAGAAAATCTATTGTTAACATTTATTTTGATCGCCTTTACAGCTTCCCACTGATAGTAGATGATGAAAATTAATGGATTTGATGTAAACGATGCAGGCATTTGTTAACTTTTGTGTTTATCTGACACAACAACTGGAGGGACTAGGGGAGGCAGAACTGTAATTAACAAACTATAGAAAGGTTGTGGTGGTGTTAATTAGGTACTGAGAAGCTGATTTAGTGCCACCACAATTTCTACTGAGGCAGTCACTTCTTAAGGGGACTTCCTGTCAAAACACAAAAACATACCTGTTTTGCTTTTTGTGTCCTCACAAAAGATTAGACATCTAACTGTGCCCTATCTCATTTTCTCTGAAATCACTATCAGGCAATCTCTTGACAACTCAGACTTATTTAGCTTGTACAGAATATGTCCCAGCACTGTCCCGTGGGTTTGTGGAATGATTTAATATATTAGGCCATAGAGCAAAACAACAGAGTTCAGTCACTGCTTCCATTCTACTCCTCAGAGATGACTTATGTTATGTTAAATAAAATAAAATAAAATAAAATAAAATAAAATAAAATAAAATAAAATAATCAAGATGGTTCCTACAGGAAAGATTAAATGAGATGAAGCTAAGAAAGCAAGACAAGAAGGAAAATATTTATATTTCTATAGGAAAATAAAATTGTCACTCTTGCAGTCCTCATGTACCAAACACAGGAGATACGTTATGTCCACAAATTGTTGCGCTTGTAGCTGGCATTTTAGAATGAATGAGGTGGGTGGACGGTTAAATGACAACAAGTACTGTATATCTTCAGCCCTCCAGGAAGAGAGTTCATCAGATCCCCTTACATGTCTCTCTCTTTTTTTCTTCCTTCCGTCTTCTAGATAATAATTTTTTTCCAGGGAAAGGTCAGGCCAGTGTGACAGAAAATCATTCTGATTTGAAGGCTGTTAGGAGTCATGAAAGTAACACATCCTGCTCTGCTCCGCCTGCCTGGCTGTGGGCAGAAACCTGCGCCACACACAAGTACCAGGCGTGGGAGAAGGAACAAAACCCCTGCAGGGAAGGTTTTATAAACAACAAGGGGACAACATGAGGAACAGCATGGAACACAGCATCTCTTATATCTCCCCTAGCCCCATTTTTACCATCTTTTTTTCCAAATTAAAATAGATTAAATAGATTAAAATTAATTCCAAATTAAATTTCCAAAATAAAATAAAAAATTTCTTTACTGTGTATTGGAACAAGTTGGCTAAATAAATTTCAGAATAGCGTAAAGCACGAAGGACCAAACTGCGAGCTGCCTTGGGTTTCTTCCCGTAAAACGAGCTGAGCAGAGAGGTGAGCTAGCCTAAGGTGGGGGAGAGCAGCCCGGCAGGTTTCTCTATCGCGATAAAGGGGCCATCCAGCTTCGAGATACCCACAACAAAGGCTCTTGGAAGAGCATTGCACTGCATTCTTTACCAAACAAGTAAGGCTCCTCTAATCTGCAATTAAAGGAAATAAAAAATTTTAACAAAAAAAAAAAAAAAAAAAAAGAGCTGGTTACAGACTATTCAACCTTAGATTATATTACCCTGAACTGTTAATTAAACTCTTTTTATAACTCTCTGCTGAGTCTGCCTGGGGCTATACCTTTAAATTACCTTTTAATGGGAAATTGATGTGAACAGCATGCAGCCACAAGGCCTGGAAAATGTGTGCCCATTCGTTGGATGTGAGTGGGCATGAGGGGTTTATGTGGAATTGCTACCTCTCTTTTGGGCTGCATGAAACACAAGCTTCATGGAAAATGGGAAAGAGCACAGAAAGCACAGAAAAGAATGTAGGATAAGCAGGTCAACTATTAGAGAAGTGTGAAAATAAAAAGAAAAATAGCTGCTGGAAATATGTGAACACAGTGCCGTGTACTTGTGATTGAGAGGGGTTGTACTGAAGTGAGCTTGGCCAACACGTTTACAAAACGACATTATGATATATGCTGGAATATTACCAAAAGCCTGATTTATACTTAAAAGATCAACTACTCGCAACACATGTCAGATAAAGGGAGTAAATGAGATTACTGAGATGATAAACTGCTACAAAAGAAAACTGAGAGAGAAATAGCAACGGCTGTCAACAGTTTTAAGGTAGGAATGTGGGGGGAATGCTGAAGGCTTCAAGGAATTTGGGTCCTTTATTACGACCACCACATTTTGCAGGTTTGCTGCAGGCAGCACTTTTAGCACCCTAAAGCTCCTCTGTCAAAGACGGTGTTTTCCACTAGGCCTGTCTGCTTCGGGGATGAGCGGGATGAAATACAAGGGCATAAAAAGCGCGGTATGAATTTATGCCTATAAAAACGCAGAGGACTATAAAGTGTTTCAAATAGGTCACTAGTGGAATGAAACAAAGCTGAGCTGAGATCTGCCCTCAAGTTGCATCACAGAAAATCAGGTTTCACACGTTGAACATGCGCACGTAGGGCAAAACTCAAGTAAAACAAGACTGGCAGAAAGCACAGCAGGATTTCTACAGTTTAAAGAAAGAAAGGCAACAGATATCTTTTTGGGACAAAAGGAAAACAAATAACAAATACAAATGGCCAAGGTCTCAGTTCAGCTTTGGCAGATGAATAAATCAGAGCAGCCATGAACTCAGGGCAGAACCACCATTCCAGTCCCTGCTCCACTGCTTAGACATTCCCAGGACTGAGCAAGCAAAAATAAAAGAGCTGCAAATAAAAAAATGACAAACCAGTCTTTTAAAAAAATATATATTCATCCATATATAATTCTCCTAATATCCTTACCTAATAAACTACTTATACATTGCAGTATAAAAACAGACAGGCAATGTATTTTTTTCAGGCTTGCTGGACAGTCTTTACACCTTACTAATAAAATTGAAACTACACACCTAAAAAGCTTGTTAAAAGTTTTAAGTCTACAGCAATTTATGTCTATACATAAAAAAAATAAAACAGTAACTGCAACTGTGCAGCATCCTGTTGGGCTCTTCTGTCCTTCATCATTTCAAAATAATCACCACAATTTTAGCTAAGAAGCACAAAGCTAATCAGAGCACAGCAGAAGCAGCCCTAACATGACAAAAGTGAGCATCTTGGTTCAGAGGCAGCAATACTTCAAAGCCAGCAGTAAGGATGGGCTGCAGTTACACTGCAGTTACATTCTCCTTTATTAAATGTTTCTGAAATGGCATCTGCACCTTAGGTTTGAACACACAAGAACTGATTATCAGGTAAAAACAGGACACAGTTTGGCATTTCAAATCCAAAACCTTATTCTTCCCATTTTCCCCTCTTCAGCGGAGCCAGCAGGAGGAAGAATAACAATTTGCTGATAATAACAGGTCACCAGCTAATGGTACAGTCTTAGAGGGAATAAGCACCAAGCAGGGAGCTGCAGGGATGGGCTATATACTGCTGCCTCAATGCGGCCTGAAGGAAAAAAAAATATTTTAAAACTTTATTTGAAACTTTATTTTGAACTGCAAGTGCTAATGATGGATAAATTCCTTCCCATTTCCTCAAAGAAAAGAAATGGGATATTCGCATGCAAACAGCTTCCTCATGAACCATCATTTCCACACTGTATTTTAGGACGTGGACATGATATCTGAGCACAAGCATTCCTGAGTATGACTCGTTTGAACTTTATTTATCTCCACTGACATTATACTGTAATTGCCAAGAAAGAGCATTTTACTCGAGAGGCTCCGCAAAGGTGTCATATAGCACACAGTAAAAGGGAGGGCTCTTAGTGTCCCTCCTAGCAAAGAGGTACCCTTCTTGAGAAGGTCAATAACCATCTGAAAACAACGGCAAAAAGTAGACTTGTTTGCTAACGTTTTAGTCTACCATGTAATTTCAAAGCAGCAAACTGGACCTTTATACTGCACAACATCTACAGAGCACAGCTGGAAATGAAAGAGGAGGTGCAGAACACTCAGCTTCCGAAAGGTTAAAGGCATAAGGAGACATTAAGCAGGATGTAAAGATACCTTGTCTGAATTTAAGAGAGGTGATCTTAGATGTGTCTATTTTTTGTGAAGGGGTTACCATTTTGCTCTTTCTGGCCATGCCAGATCTCCAGGTGGAGGGTCTCCACCAGGTGGAAGGTCTCCACAAGCAGAGAGGGAATCCTTACAAGAAGCAAACTCTTTTGCCAATCACAATGCTGTGAAATAACTTTTAAGAGACACTAGCGATATTCACAAGTTACTAAGTTACTGTTTCTTATTTATTTATTTATTTATTTATTTATTTGTCTTCCCTTGCAGTTTCAGGTCACTTTAAAATGTAATCAGGCAGAGTTGATTGCTTTCAGTTAGTTTCCTCCCCTATAGGTACATGTATTGGTACATGTTGGAAAGAACGATGGCTGAAACACACGGATACTTCCTCACTCCCTGCCCTGAGAACCCAGGAGATTCTATTCCTCAAAACACAGGAAAGGACAGAGGCTGCTGCTGATTTATTTCAAATCATAGTATGCAACTGTTCCATTCAGCTGTACAAACGTAAGCTACAGAATGAAAAACATTATTGATATTCCCAGCGCACTGAAGTAGAACATGCATTTTACTTAGATAAAGTTTTCTCAGTTTTGAATGCTAATGTCCACAGAGCATTTGCAGCAGATTTTCCATTTGCCTTCCTTGTGCAGAGTAAGACGGGAGGAAGGAAAGAGGAGATAGAAGGGGCACACAGACTAGAAATAACAGATAACTCCACTAGAAAGCTGAACTCTTCAGGCAGCTTTTAGTCAGGATACACACAACCCACAGCAAACCACGAGGCCTGGAGAAGTGTCTTTAGAAACCCTGATACATTCTCTTCCTTCAAAACCCTTCAAGCCTTCTGTTGTCACATATACACAAACATGGTAATGGAACAGATTTGTTGATAAAGTTCTATTCCCGGCCTTCAACTTTATGATCAGTTGTAGCTAGGAATGTACATTGATCCAGTCCTATTTTTTCCTAGGCACACTACTTCCTATAGGAATCACATTCAACCACAACCTGCAGATACACACCAAACTGCAAAATGCAAAACTTCCAAAAATTATCAAAATTTAAAAGCTTGAGAACACACAGGCCACAGAAAGGCTGCCTTGGGCAGCGAGGGAGCGCAGGGGTGAAGGCAGCTGATGCCCTGCAAGCCAGGAGGGCCTGCAACCCCTCGCAGCTCCCGCATTATATTCTCCATTCTCCCCTCTCCTCCTCCCTGATGCCAACATGGAACTATTAGCTAGACCCTCTTACTAAAGAGCACATGTGTTTGCCTAAATAGGTCATGAATTCCTTGTTTCCGTGCACTGATACTTTAAAGCTTTTTAGAACATCCCATATAACTTCATCCTGTTACCTTCAAATAGCCTTATTAAAACCATCAGCTAACAGAAGCATCAAAAAGGGTGTCATGATGTGAGTCTGAGACAGAAAGTGCTCAGACAGACCTAATTTCTGAACCCCTAGTGCTCTATACGTACAATGAATTCTCCATAGGTTCATCAATGCTCTTAAGTACCATGGTCTTTGCAGGAGAGGTTTAATTTGAGGAACAATTTTCTAACTTTATAACTATAAAAAAAAAAAACTCTTACATTTAAAACATATTGGATTATGTTTCTTATAAATTGCATCCTCATACATTATCTGACTCTGTTGGCTGCATGCAACGGGAAAGATGTAGAAGATACAAAATACTAAAGGTTTTTTCTCGCTTAAACACGCTTTAAGACAGATCTGAGAAATCCAAGGAACGGGATGGTAAAACATGGCAGAAAGCCCCAACACTGTTGGCATGACCAGAACACAGTCTTCGGCACTAGAGGGAGCATCTGCCTTTGCAGTCACCAAACGGGAGTTTCTCTGTGCCTATAGCCTATTCCATATAATTTATAGTCTGTTTTTTATGCTACAAAAATCAAACAAATAAGGCCCAATGCTGCTTGCTGGCTCACTCACTTTCCCTTCTAAGTGAGTTTCTTAGAGGTTTGTTGAGGCTCTGAAAGCAAAACTCTGGAGCAATTATCTAAATAGCCCACGCTACGATGCGGCAGCTCGCGCTGCTCTGGGAAATGCAGCAGTGACGCTGCATCTTAAGGACACGGCTGGGGACTCCTGCAAGACAGGAGCCCCTCTGGGCTCGCTGTCCAGGCTCAGGAGGAGAGATGGGCTCCCACAGGCTGTGACTCACCTCGAGGCGGCTCTCACAGGGTGAACGTGGTGGGCATCCTGCTCTACAAGTGTCGCTTTTACTAACTGCAAAGGCAGTCAAATTCAAGCACAGCTTCCAGGACAGCTTCAGTCTTAGGAAAACATACTGGCAACTAAAGAGTATCAGAGCTTTCTTGGCAAAGGACTGTATCAACTCGTTACCCTTTTCACAGGTATAATATCCTGGCTGTAAATTTTCCAATACTGTGCAACTTCTGTCATCGCTAAAGGCAACAGACTTGGTTAAAACACTGGCTACAAAGAAGGAGACTGGAAATCAAGGGACAAAGAGTCAAACTGCCTTACTACAGACTATGAGCAGTAACAACCCCCAGCCTGGGTTGTTCAGATCCACCTGAAACACAAACAAGGTCTTTTCTCCTTAAGACAAGAGCAGAAGCCAGAAGTATCTGCCACCTAAATTCCTGTTTCATGTCCCGGCTGTGCGTCGAGGTCCCTCGCTGCCTGGTGGGTATATGTGCTCTCCTCCAGGCCAGCCTAGACACAGATACCTGGAATAGGAGTGAGAGGCTTAGCTTAGTTTACCCAAGACTATTAGTAGTCACGGTCCCGAGGTCGGGCATCATGCTCGCACACTGTGTGCCAAGCCGGCAGGCAGGAAATTCTATTTTCAGTTGCAGCAAATTGGTACTGCTGCAGCCAAGGAGATTGTATTAAATTACTTGGGTTTAGTTTGACGTGTTTTTTTTTTTCTTCTTTTGTCTACAGTCATCAGCCAGATCAGACAAACTGTGCACTTTGGGATGAAATATTACTGTATATCTTTTTAAAAAGTACTGTGACAGAGGTTCTCTAGCATTGTCATTAACATGCACTTTTTTTTTCCCTCTCAGTACAGGGATTTCCTTTTATTTCCAGACAATAATTTCCAACTACACAGTGCAAAGGAGAAACTGCAGTGGTATCTTCAGTTCCCCTCCCAAATGACCCCTCCAGAGCCTAGAGGATACTGGCTCAGCGGAGCTGCTTTCTCCATGGCAGAGGTGCTGGCCCTCCTGGCGATTTTGCTCTGCTTGACCACAGGGACAGGAAAAAATATACACAAGAGCTGGACAGGAGTGTTCATCATTTTGCCTGATGCAAAAGTACAATGTACAAATTATTGTATATTCTTCTGACTGCCAACTTTTATCTGAGTATTGCAGCCTCAATAAATTCTTCTAACGCTGCTAACAGCATTCAAAGCTGGAAAATCAGGCAAATCTACTACTTTACCTACCTACTACCGAAAAAGACAAATGGAAATTATTTCACAAAAAGCATTCTGAGCACCTGTGCCTTACAGATCTCTCCTAATGTATTTCTCTTTATAACTCAAATATTTTTACAATAGTATAAGCAAGTCCTTAAAAATACTTCAAGTAGTCATAATTAAAATAAAAAATAGTAAAAAAAAAAAAAAAAAAGTAGAGCTTAAAGAAATGAAATTGTAAAAATACAACACACACATAGAGTTTTATAATCTAAAAGTGTTTATCTTTACAAGCCAATTTGCCTTGCAGTCCAAATCCTATGATCTGCTGCACTGGTGCTGCAACAGCCGAGCAGTGGGAGATTCCCACCGGGGGCTGCTGGTCTCGGTGCCTGTGCGAAGCGCAGGACACCTGCCCATGACGTGGGTGGGTGCAGGGAAATGATGAAAAACACAGCAAGGGGAGGGAGAGGAATTACTGTGTGATCCAGTCATGTCCCAACAGGAAGCCGGGGCATCAGGAGACTCGTAATTTAGAGATGAGCAAAGGTGAAGAAAGTCTTTCATCTTTCTCACTCTCTCCGTTTACTCACCGTGAGCAAGGACAGACGTGCCTAATTCTCTCTAGCTGTCTATGCAATATATTCCTCCTCATGCAAGAGGCAACTCTGGGTTTGTGCTGAGCAAACTATACTGGAGTCATGCAACTAATGCTCCAAAGCACTAGCAGCCACGTGGGTGATCATTAAAGCTTTCAGTCACCTTGTCCTTTGCAGACATTAGTTTCATGTACTAGAAAAATTAGCATATTATGTACAATAAATAACATGGATCCCTATGGAGACTGCCCTTTCATGTTTCATTTCAAAAAATCCATTTTCTGGACAACTAAAAGTATCTTTTATGGGGATTCACACTGAGGAAACAAGTTATATGGCTACCTAAGAAAACAGAAGATGTATATTCTGGGCAACTAAGGCCCACAGTAGTTTGTAACTTTGATTAACTCTTATTTTTGTTAGAGTTATGCTGATAGCCACTACACTGAGGCCTGAAGCTGGGGTGATCACACTAAAATATGAATCACTAAAGCTGACCCCATATTTTTTTCTTACGAAAGAGAAACATAAAGATCACACCAATTGGTGTATGGTGACAGCATCGTACCCAAATAGTCACAGCAACATCTCTCAGTGGTGCACAGGCCTCATCCCAAGCTCTACTGATCAACATACAGGTTGTGAATGGGAAGGTGACACAGGGTACCTACATTTCCTTCTTCATTCCTCGTGTTTTGGGGAGGCAGGAAAAAAATCCATGCCTGGACAATTTAATTCCTACCATGTTTCAAGAGCAAGGCCTTTATGCCTACACAGGCATTCTCTAAATTTTCTAATTTATCAGTGAAATGTGGTAAGGCTGTAAAACAAAGTGACAGCTACTGTTATTCTTCCCTGAGCTCTGACTATGATATAATTGAGCCTTGTGAACCATCTTCTATATAAACCGTGGAATACTTGCTGCCTCAGAAGCAAGCCATAAATATGTATTACCAGTTTATAAATATGTATTGTATTATAAATGAAGAAAACAACTGAATAGAAGACCTCATAATTGATAGGGTTCTTTATTTAAAAATAAATAAATAATGGAATTATATAATTCCACAGAGTAATCATGAAAAGATAGTGTAACAAAATAGTTTCCAGTTCTTTGTACTTGAAAGTGGTATTTGCATTTCTGTCTAATTCTCTCATTTACAAACTGAGGTATTAATGCAAGTGAAGGAAGGGGGTAAAATGAGCGGGGAGAAGGCAGGGAGCTAGGTTTTTTTATAGCCATCCACACGGCTAAAAAGCTTGGACAAGCCCTCAGCAAGTCCTGTCTTGATAACTGCAGTATTCTTCTACCAGTCCTCTATCCAGTCATTAGGCTTTTACAAAGCCCTTTTCCTCAAGCTCTATTGCTTTGATCATGCCATCCTCCTACTGCATCTCTCCATTTTCTATTGTATAACAAAATTGAAAGAGGCAAGTCTAGAAATACAAGTATATAATTTTATGCAAGTTCTTCCTATCAAGTAAGCTGATCAGCTACTTGAAGGCTGACCACAGAGAAATTCATAAATACTAGAGAAGAAAATCAGCTGCTTGAACTTTCCTTAGAAAAATACGCATTTTGTCTAACCTGTACTGCCCATCTATATTATTCTCAATTTAAAATGACATCCACAGAGCAGCCAGGTACTGCCCAGCCCTCCAATCAGGCTGGAGAGTCTCACTGGCCAAAGACTCTGCAGCTGCTGCCCATCTCACATGAGCGGGCCCCGAAGCGAAGCTGTCACAGGAGACACACACACACATCCATTAGCTTAGCCTGCTCATTCCTCAGTGGTTCATGAAAACACCAGGAACCTGCACGACTGGAACAAGAGAGAGTCAGAAGCCAAAGACAGGCCCTCTAAAAATCTAAACATAAGGCAAACAAAAATTAACAAAGGAAGTTACATTTCAGAACTGATTATGGGGCCTTCCATGCACCAAGGCAGGTGTCTCCCCGTAGCACTCAGTCTTCCGAGTGACAAGAAATCACTAAGGTTGGAAGCCTCCACTCCTCCACCTTTCAACCTCCCGTAGGAACCGGGTGACAAGAGGCAGGAAACAGAGCCTGAAAGCACCAGCGTGTAATAAGAAGCCAAGTGAATGGCCTGTGTACCATGTTTAAAATAAAAATTAAGCAGCTGTGATAATATTAGTCAATATGACAATTATTTTCCTTTAAAAAATAGAAGAGAACAAACAAATGAGGCCTGCAGTGAACGAAGGAGATAGCAGTATTATTAACTACAAGTATGACGTGTGCCTCAGTTTATCTATTTGACATTATCCTGACCAACAGCAGGGAGCTACATCAAAAGAGTGTTTTAGTTACTCAATATCTCTAACCAATTGCTCCCAGATGTGTTGCAGGCCTTTTGCCCACAGGTCAGAGTGCGAGACAAAGATTCGTACAAGAATTGTGCTACATAAATGGGAATTTAATAAGAATCATCTCAGTGCCCAAGGGCATGATCTTCAGAGGCTTTGCCTTGTATCTTTGATTCCAGCGCCTGCATTTGTAAAGTTAATTCCACCTCCTTCCTGAGGGGCAATCCTGACGATTTCTAACCCACAAAGTTTTGAGAAAACACGAGGCTGCACCCTCATGATCCTCCTCTAAGTTCTGGTCTGAAAAGAGAACTGGAAATGGCCACCACACCATAGCAGAAACTACAGGAAAGACCAAGTATATGGTTTGTTCATGGGCTGCCCTAACTTCCTCGCTCCCCAAGATATTCCATCTCTGCCTGGCTTTGGATGCAAAAGATGAAATTTCAAAGACAAAAAAGAGTCTCTAATACCTCCAAAACATCTATTGCTCTGTCGTAATTGTTCTATGCATAAAATTAAGCAAGACTAGCGAGATCTTTAGAAAAGTATGCCAAGGACGAGGTAGGTCATAGAGAAGGACCCTTATCCAGAACGTTACAAAATGTGAAACATTCACAGGCTGTGGCCCCATCTTCCACGTACGGAACAACATAAGAGTGTGAGGGAAGTAGGAACCCAGGACTGAGGGTGTCCCTGTGTCTCCGTGGGACCACCACCCCTTTTGTGGCAAGGGAAGAGCTGATTTTTGGGTTTTATTTCTTCTGCTTTCAGGAGAAAGCAGTGCTGCCATCTGTGTATAACTTATCACTGTTGTTTAACGTTCTGCAATTTAAATGAAAACAAAAGCAGATTTCGCAATTCAGTAACTTGGGATTCTGAATTAATGAAAGTGAGATGATGAAAGAGGAATATAAATGGAAGTGCTGCTCCCTACTAGAATCCCCATGAATAAAGATCCAAATATTTGTGAGAAATCATTTCCAAAAACGCCTGATTTTTTCTCAAACACTATTATCCTGCAGTAAGGAACAGAAATACAGTGCCATTTTCTGGCAATCCACTAATGTATATCTTTATTGAAACTAAGTGCTTTATTACAAAATGAAAAGATAATTTACTGGGAGTTTATGAGTAAGAAATTATTTTACACTTTCTAATTTCCCTCCCACCCAAATACTATAAATGTCTCATTGTTCTCCCGAGAGCACATCTTGGGTGGAATATAAAGATGGTGCTTACAGCAGCATTTCAAGACAGTTAGCAGTTAATCATATGTAAAACTGCTAAAAACTAGGGGACCAAATCATTTCTCAATCTCCCTCATGCATTCTGTAATTGTACTGTGGGAGCCTCAGGAATACCCAGTTAAAATTTTGCAAAATGAACAGTGTTTAGGTGACCAAGGAGGTAACAGAGAGGAACAGGAGTGAAATTTCAATGGAAAAATGCTTGAAAAAAATCTGACCACATGAAATGAAGACAGGTCTAGGCATGTTTATTGTGAAATTCAGCTATTGGGTTGGCAAGCAAAACCAAAGCTTCTAAGCCTCAAATATCTGAACAGCCTCACACAACATAGGAGAGGATGGTAGTTTACATTTAACATGTCCTTAGTTTCCCACTGAAAACAGATGAACATCTCACGATGCTGAGACCTTCCTCTTCATTTTTTTTTTTTGTTCATGTACTGGGGCAGATTGTCACTTAATTTTTCTATTTGCTAGGTTCCCGTTTGATTCCTGATGCTCATACTACTCCAATGCACACTGTGTAACCTGCACTTCCTATGTACTCAGATCTAATTAGAAATCCAGACTAAGCAAGTATATGTAGAAGGGAAGACGTTTTCTCACATGCACTTTGGTGTTCATAATTCCCACACTAAAGATGATCTCTGTCTTTTCTGAACAATGTTTCTGGAAAGTATTTTGCATCAAATTGAGTCCATATGGAAAGTTTTTCCTGCTTCTGTCTTTCAAGCAATGGCTTTAGGGACCATTGCCAGTGCCTCAACAGGAGGGCAGGAGAACAGCACATCCACTGTTTCACTGTGTCATGAGAACCGCTTCTCACCAGTTAATGCGGTGCAAAGGAGGAAAACCTTCCATTTGATGATACTGCATTTTTCTTTTTTAAACCTTACCCTTTTGCTGTAAGCAATCCCCAAAAAGTAGAAGAAGGGGGTGGCGGGCAGAAGTCTCTCTGTGTGAGTTTCATGGGCTGTGGGTGCCCCCTTCAATGGGGTGCCAAGGAGCAGGTAGGACCATGTCTTGCATAAGGGCAGTCCCGAGGCCCCCCAGTTCCTCCCGCTTGTTCCCAGGGCAGAAGCAGCGGCGGCGGCCGCGTTTTGCTGTTGTGCTATCATCATGACGGGGTGGCCCTGCCATCAACTCCCTGCCTGCCAACTTGGGCTCCTCCAGCGCCGGCTCTTTTCAGTCCTGCAAAGCTCTGCCTGATGCCAAGAATCACAGCAGCCCTCACAAACTGAACTGATTTTCCCTACCACGTCAGGCAGTGGAAGGTCTCCTACCAAAGTCACCAGCCACCTACCAAAATCGCTTATCCATCAGCACAGTTTTGTGCTAATGTGTTTCATTCCAATGCTTTATTGTAAGTTATCCATAAAGACCATGAACAACATTCATGCACTTGACAAAAAAAAAAAAGTTCAAAAGGGTTCTTGCAAATAAGCAAAAGAAGCCTAAAATCAGAACTAATTCACCTTTGAATGCTGGAAGTTCTGTCAACGTTGCAATGGGAGGTTTTGCAGTTAAATAGCATGACTTGAAATTTAAAGCCATATAAAACCTCTTTGCTTTTTATATAAATGTACAATAAATATCACACAATGTGGCACAAGCAACATTAAATTATTATTCTTGGATACTCAGTATGTCTGATCTCTATATAGTGCCTAACTGTTAGGCACGGAAACGCTCTTTTCATCTTACACAATATTGAAAAAAACTGTTAATGCCATTTATTCTTTACTTTGCACATATGGGGACTAAAAAGAAATGAAAATATTAATAAGCAGAACAGCATACTCAGTATTTTGGCAATGCAGAACAGAAGAGCTCTAAAATCTGACCATGTCACATAGAAGTGAAAAATGTGTGTATACTTACTACTCAGCTGGAAAAGAAGCTGCTTATGTGAATGCCAAAGAAAACTAAATAATATGCATTTGGAAGCTGTTCAGGGTTTAGTTTCACATGATTATAATGAATTAAATGCGACCAGGATTCACAGCACTGAAATACTCCATCAAAACAAAACAGTAAGAAAATAGGCAAGTGTGCATGATGATTTAAATATGAACAATCATATCACCAAGAAGATAATTCGCAGTGACACAGCTAGGGGAAACAGGTAAAACCTCTGCGTGACGCATTTTTCCTCTTGGTATTTTTGCACCTCTTGTAGCCTGAACAAACCATTTGTTTGAAAATACATAATACTGCCTTAAAAAGCCAAACACACTTGATTGACAGAGCGGGAATGGGATTAAGATCCCCAAGGTTTCCTAGCCTAAAGGCAGCCATGACAAACTGCCGCCGGTTGCCCTAAGCCTACGCAGCAGCTCGAGCCCAGCAATCCTCAAAATAGTCATATGCGGCTGAGGCCAATCCCTGCTGTGCAGAGCTGAATTTCAAACTGGGCTCAAGAGAAGGGGAAACATCAACACAATCACACACCAGTCACTCACATCTTACATTCATTATCAGGTTTTTCAGAGGGATCCCCAAGGTGGCTATATTTCACAGAACTGAAAATTTTAAAAATAAATAAATAAATAAATAAATAAAAAGAATAATAAAGCGACTCCCTCTACTCAAAACTGTTGTTATGCTACTTCAAAAACGCACAAAGTACATGAAGTAAAATTGCTTAAGGAGATTTCTAAGACAAAAATACTTTAAGGAAAGTGGGAAAAAAAACGTTACTAATAGGATAGGTAACAGGAACAGCACTGCTCCCAGACAAATGAATGTCATGCTGAATTACAAGAATGGTCTATAGATTCTCAGCAGAATGCAATTTACTGCCCAGACTCTTTAATTTCCAGGAAAATCTGCAAAGAGATTTTTGACTTGCTATATAGCACAGTTCTGTTTTTCCACAGAGTTGATCTTGCATAGAATAGCTACCTGTCTTGCTGTCTCCTCTATCAAAATGCTACCTATCACTGCAGCTAAGCATAATGTAGCAGCAATAGGATGTGATAAGTTAACGTGCTCTAATTTCTTCTGATTTTCTCCAGCAGAACTGATGTTTGAAAAAATCTAAAGTCTGTGCACCAGAGGGGTTAATCGAGTCTAATAATGTATAAAATATGCAATTAGAAAAATCAGTTTAAATTAAGAAGAGAATTTGCAGAAAGAAAGGCAACTTAAATGGTATATATGCATATGAATGGAAATCCGCGGAGTTTTTGGAGCTGTCTGGCATCAGATTGAAATTTTCCTTTACAGTGGTACCCCAAAGGGAACAAGGAGGGGGAAGATTAATAAAGACTTTGGAGAGATTTATGCATATTTCACTGATGTGGGTATAATACACTTCTCTGGGAACGCCTGGAGCAGTCAAGCAAGGCAGCATTTACCCACAGCAGAGAGTGCGGAACCCAACTAAGCAAACGCCCGTGACTGACACCCTGGTTGCAGCCAGGAGAACACAAGCCCGGCAGGAGCTGGTTTGTCTTTCCTCTTTGTTTATTTCCCTGCAAGACATTCGCAGCCCGCATCCATCGCTGTGCTGCGCTCCTTGGGCCTCCTCGGCCGCATTCGCCCTTTCCCCAGGCGGCGAGTTTTGTGGGAAGAGCAAGGCCGGATTAAAGGGACCGGAGCAGGCCATGTCCGCCTCCTGCGAGGCCGTCGCCACCTCCCCGTGCCGGGAAGGGCACCGAGGGAGAGGCCCCGCAGCCAGCGCGGGCTGCGTGTTGGGAGAGCGTCGACCTGCCCGCCCAATGTGCCCACTGCCTCGCAAGGACCAGCACGAAGGGGCCTTTCGTGCCCACGAGGGGCCTTTCGCGCCCACGAGGGGTCTTTGGCAGCCGTCAGCGGCCGCGCACTCGTGTCACCGCTCCCCGCTGCCCACCCGCTGGGGAGGCCACAGAGCCGATGCTCACATGGGACCCTCTGCAGTGCCACTAAGGTCTGGTTCAGGCTCTACCACAAGAAATAATCCTGCCTGTGTTTTCCCTAGGCAATAATTAGCCCTCCTCTCAAAAAAAGAAATAGAGCTCGAGGGCGAGTTCTGTATTTTGTTAGGGCTTTCTTTGCCCCCTTTCTAAGGCAGTGTCAGCACAATGAAGCTCTACAAAAAGACATTTTGATTAAAAAAATAAGAACGGATGAATTGTTTTCATGTGAATTTTCCTTTTATCATAAAACAATCCCATTGCTATTATTCATGCTTATTAGAAAAGAATGTGAAAAATAATACTGAAATATTTTTTCCTGTTTTGTGCTTTCTTTTATTAGAATACTAAATTTAATAGCAGCACAATTTCACAAAGTCCATTGAAATGAAGACACCAATGACATAAATGCCAATCCACATGAGACTGGTTGATCTTCAGCTTCAGCACTACACTGGTATATAAAAGAGGGGAGAATCTGGCTTGTAGCATTTGCTGGAGTAGTTAAAATAATTCCTAGATACTTGCACTAATTCACTGGGTTGTGAAACATGACAGCGTACTTAGAGAGATGCAAAATTAAATACGACATCTAAAAATTAATACTGAAGGTAACAGCAGTGATATTGACATCCTAAAGGAAGAGCTTAGCTTCATAGTCGTGTATAGTGATACATAGAGAATACCAGTGAAAACATTAGAACTGTAACTCACAAGAACTAATATATATGGGGTTACTTCAAAGTACAACAGCCATCAGCAAGTCTATGCAGTTCCCCTAGAGTGACAGAACTGAGGAAAGAGGCCCAAAGTCTTTGCATGGCCCTGTTCCCTACAGAGAACATAAAGGATGCCCCATCCCACATCCTGCAAACGTAGTTTTAATTAAAACTCCACTAGGTCTCTGCAACCAGCACCATTTCTGATCAGTAGAGCAGGAGGAGGATTTACAACTCATCTCAAGTAAAAGTTTCTCCCACTGCTCCCACCCTCCAACCCCCCTGAAAGAAAATCCCACCAAAGTTTCTCAGGATCATGGCTGGTCTCCCCTGAGCACACCTATGTCCTTGAACATTAAATGAACAGGGTTGCAGGAGGTACAGAATTATACTCCAAAGCAGAGCTGCTTTCAAAAGCTGCTTAACTATCAGTCAGGTTTAATTTTACAATTTGCATGCCAGCTCTAAACCACAAAAGAATCTTCTCTCATGAGCACTGGAGACCATTCACGAAGCTGACACTAAAACTGACTTAAGAAAAAAAATATCCTGAAATAAATTCTGTTGCAAGGAGCCATGCACTGTGGCATCTGCTCTAAAAAGACTTATCCTGGTAGCTCAGATATTTTTCTAATTGTAGTACGTCTTTCTGAGTGGTTCTCTCCTTCCACTGTGCTCCTTCCACTGTGCCCTTCTTTAGTGCAATGTGTTAACAAATACAAGGAAAATGACTAACTGTCCAGCTTAGTCATGGATCAAGAACTCACTGCCTTAGAAAACAGAAACAGAGAATGGATGGGGGGAAAAGTCCTTTTTTTTTTTTTACAAAATGTGATCTGCAGGGAATGAAAGGAAGATGGATTTGGAGAGATGGAAGCCCAGTAACACACACACACAAAAAAAAAAGTGACTCTGGTCAGCCCAATGAACCAGGCGAGGAGAAGGATGCTTCACACAGTGACCTGAAATGAGCTCAGAAAAGCAGGTTTCATTTACAAGTGAAACTCTTTTTCAAAACAGGAGTCATGCTTTACTGAGATGAGTGCCTTAAGAAGACACAGGCTGAGCACTAAGTTTATCTTACTTCCTTTGACCAGGTCTTTAAGCTGTTGAAGAAATGCTGAATGGAAAACAAATGAGAAAACATGGCAAGATGGGAAAATATGACAAGAATATGAAGATATTTACCAAAATGTCATTTTTAGATTCACAATTTTCAAATTACTGTTTGTCTACAAGGTAGAATCCTGGAATAAGTTGCCTTCTCTCTTCTTAAACATTGCTTTCTCTCTTCTTTCCCAGGGACACGACAACACTATCATCAGGTTAAGCTCAATTTGCCAAATAGACTAAATTTGCCTATTTTCCACTGTAGGTATCCTACATTAGTTCACAATACCTCAAACAAAACTGCTGTGTAAGCTTTCTGGTTGGGCTTCGTAAAGATTACCATGAATGGTATAAAACATTTTAAAAGAATATAGTCAAATTCCACGATGTTAAAAGTCATTTGTTCACAGACGTCCTTTATTCAAATGCTTTTCCCCCTCTTGATTGCTTTGCATGGAGCGGCTCCATTAGGTTTTCAGATGTCAGACATGGTTAGTGAGCACAATGCTCTCAAACTGCAATGGACCAAGTTTTTTTTTTTTTTTTTGCCATAATGTGCTTTGTTTGTCTGAAGAACTGTGCCAGGGATCTGCTAAGTTATATCATTTCCTTCAATGAAAGTAATTTACAAGGAAAATGAATCATGGGAAAAGCAAGGAAGATATCAACTATTCTATATCCACCCTATTCCTTCCTGTATCTGTGACTGGAAAAAACAAGTAACAGAAGCACAATAGACTGAACTCAAATCTGGTGTGATGCCATTAAAGGCAATGGTGTTACAGCATGAATGAATCGGCAGAGCGTCAGTTTGATCTTAAGCAACGTTGAATCCAATGCTAGCATGCAACAGATTGCCAATCACTTGGCAATATGAAGATGTAACTTTTGTGTCAAAGCCCAAGGCTCCACATTGGCTCTGAGAATCTGTAGTTAAGCAAAAACTAAACCATATATTTATGGCTAAACTAGTGCTACAGTGGAACAACATAATAAAAGTTGTATTAAGGATTGACAATGACAGCAGCATTGCACTGCTGCAACTAAACACTGTCACCATCTTCAGTATATGAAATGTCACAGCCTTATCCACTGCATCCAATGGCAAATACATAGAGAGATTCGGACACTGGAGGGACAATGTCAAGGTTATTAGAGCAGTTGCTTTATGGCATGTCCCTGTGCCAGGCATTTTCACACATTGCCTTAGAAATCATTATTTCCCTACTGCAAGAAACTTCCCTCCCCATATAAGCCATACTCACAGTTTCACTTTGACTTCAGAACAACTGCTTGTCAAGTGCCTTCAGAGCTGTATAAATGTAACCACACATGTGAAGCATCTGAATGTCTTCTCTCAAGCATGTTATTTAACATTTGTACATAGTAACGTGGTATAATCTGGAGTCCCTGCATTGCCCTCCGTCTGCAGAGGGGCACAGCAACCCCATCGCTCTCCTGTCCGAGCTACAGCAGCTCTGTGCTTGACACTGATGCCCTCACCTCTTAGAATCACAAACTACATATAAACTTTTTACTCCAGCTTTTAAAATCAGGCTTGTATATCCTTTCTGTGGAAAATTGTTCTTGGAATAAGGAGAATGTGTAATCACAAAGAATAGTATAGAAACCCATGAACTTTTCTTGAATATAAAAAAAAAATAAATTAACAGATAAAGAAATAGAGATGGAGCAGAGGGAATGTGAAAATGAAATAATAAATGCATAAACAGAATACTGATTCCAGAACGGAGAGGCAGATTTAACTGAAACAGCATTCTAGGAAAAAATCTCTCCTAGCACAACAGGAAAATCCCCAAGCCATTTGCACACCATTTCCAGAGGCCACTTGACTCCCTGCCCCTTTCACAAACAAGAGGGGGGCTGAGCAGAAGGCCAAGGCCCTCGCCCTGTGTGTGGGGCTGAACGCGGGGCCTTTCCCCGCCGGTGTCTCCCATCTGGACGTACACCTGGCTGCCTCGGACCTCAACTTCCTGCCCTGCAAAACTCAGGCAGTGCCAGAAGCCGCACGAAAGCGCTTTCAAGTTTTCCCAGGACAAGTCCTGCGAGCCCTCTGAGGTGGGTATCACTGTGAGTGTGCCACATGGTTTCAATCCCATGCGCTTTACTGCTTAAGACTGAAATGCAGCTTTGTGCAGGGGAGCTCTGCAAGTAAAACCAGAGAGGTCCCAGTTAAGTGCTGAAAATGGCACTTTTTCACAGAACCACAAAATCACAGAATGGTTGAGGTTGGAAGGGGCCTCTAGAGATCATCTAGTTCAACCCCCTGCTCCAGCAGGGACCCCCAGAGCACGGGGCACAGGG